>JAOSBK010000009.1:24871986-24894598 GCA_027568895.1 Erythroxylum shatona | reverse complement strand
AAAAATTATATTAATTTTATAATCAATTGAATAATTTAGTTATGATTAAAAAGGTTAATACTTGTGATGAAAAATAACATAATTTAAGAAATATTTTGATGTATTTTTTATAAATGGTTCAAATAGTTATGAGTGTGACTTAATACTAAAAATTTTGGAAGAAATATTATGTAAATCTTTATCAATTGTTGGTATATGAAATAAATTTTCTGATTTATTTATCATGAAATGATCATGATTATTTATTTAAAACTTATTATGTTAAAGTTTTCTTATTTAATTTATATTTTTTTTACATTTACAACATACACTATACATTACCTTAATTTTTTAAATGTTCATTCCAAATTTTTACTTGTTAATTTTACTTATTTATTTATTATATTCTAATTTTTATATTTTTAATATGACATATTTAAAGCTTTTTAATTAAATTTCTATTACATATTTAAATTATTTATAATTTAATTACTAATTTTAAAATTTTCCATATTTATTATATATTTAATTATAAAACTTTAAAATTTTCTTATAA
The DNA here is from genome assembly GCA_027568895.1 of Erythroxylum shatona. Classification (NCBI taxonomy): domain Eukaryota; kingdom Viridiplantae; phylum Streptophyta; class Magnoliopsida; order Malpighiales; family Erythroxylaceae; genus Erythroxylum; species Erythroxylum shatona. The sequence continues at coordinate 24,894,063 of JAOSBK010000009.1, read as the reverse complement.
TTTAATTACACATTTGTTAATTTTTTATATTAATTTATACATTAAAAATATATAAAAATTTATCCAATTAAATTAATAGGGCAATATTGCTGCGCAATTGCGCAGCATTACTCTACTAATTGTTAAAAGATGAGTACAGTTTAGTCGTAATTCACGTGAACTCAGCCTACAGATCAAAATGGTAAGTTATTAAAAAGAAACAATTGTTAAAATCTAATTACCTAATTTCTTAACCTTTGTGTGGTTCAAAAAAAAAAAAGATAAAACGAAAGATTTTTGTTAAAAATATGTCTTTGTTAATTACAAAAGTATAAAATAAATAATTTTATAATTAACATATAAAACATTTGTTAGAGAATATATAAAACTAATTAAGTTGACTTTACACAATATCATAAGTTATTGTGATACAATGGTTGTTTAATATATTAGATATTTTTTAACATGAGCAAAGTGTAGAGTCTATTAATAAGAATTGGACTTGGGGCAATTGTTATTAAAATGGTTAATTTTTACTACTTATAAACTTTTTAACATTTTCATGTTTAGTCACTACGGGACACTCTAACAACATTTTCTCAGTCTATTTCTATATAAATCTTGTTTTTATTTATTACTTTAAAAAATGAACAAGCATTATCAAAAAACAGGAGATGTGATTGATTAAACGCAACTAATCGATGGAGTAACGTAATCAGTGACACGGGCTTTGTCCACTTTTATTATAATTGCAAATTAAGACACATGTAATTATCATATTGAGGGTATAATACCTTAGCTTTATTTTACGACAAAGTTTTCTTCACCTGATAGCTTCACATTTCTGAGCTGATTAATACGTTTTGGGGGTGAGAATGCTTTTTTCTGCTCCACTTTCAACTGTTTGCCCTTTGAACGTTCAATGGAATTATATAGACGAATAATATTATAAATAACCAATAAAAATTAAACCAGTAAAACAAGAAATTTAAGGTTCAATCGGTATTAAGCAATTATAAAATTAGTTTAAGATTGAATAAAATTAAAAAAAATTTAAAATGATTTAAAAAGATTGTCCTTACAGTTTAATTAAAAAAGATATTATTAAATAAAAATTAATTGATTTATTCTGGTTTATAATAACTTATTAATTAAAAACAAGAAGTTTAAGGTTTAAAAGATTCAACCGATATTAAACAATCATAAAACCAATTGAATAAAATTAAAAAATTTAGAAAATGATAGAAGAAAACCATTAAAAATTAATTACAAAACTATTAAATAAAACATAATCAAAATCACTGATTAATTAATAAATTAATTAATTTTTAACAACAAAATTATTAAACTTATTATTTAGAGCTATCAGAAATAGTTGAAGTATCTTTTAATTTGACATTTGCTTTAAGTTTTTTTAATAATTTTTTCTTCCTAACCAGACTTAGGTCTTTAAAACTTATTTATATCATAACCAGATTTAGGTTTTCTAAGGTTTCTTTCTCAATCCCAGCTCGAACTTCAAAGTAATTCATATTTTTTTAATAACCAATGTAATGCACGATATTTCCTGTTACTTGAACAAGTTTATATAATTAAGTAGCAATTTCTTGGCTGGAAACATAATCAAAGGAAGGATTAGGACGCCGCAGTTCACACGCCAACTACGTATTAAAAGAGAATCCAGAGTGATTAGATTATGATAATCATATGATCCCTTGAGTTTTAGGGTATTGTCATTTAGATTTAGTCCTCCTCTCGCTTTCTTCACCAGTTTCTTGCTTCATCCCATTCTGAAAATGTCCATTATTGTATAATATTCAACAACTAAGAGTTATTAAGTCTAGTTTTATTTGCAACGCCCTCCCACCTTTCAAAAATAAAACTTCAGTTTTAGTAAAGTCGAAGAAGTACTTTGCATTTGGTTATATTTTGAATCGATACCGTATTTGACGGTTCAAATCGTGCAGGATAATACGTGAAGCTGACAAATTAAATAAATAAATAAATTCATGTCTTAAGCAGCAGGAGCAACATAACAACGAACTAGGATACACGAACTAGGGTTTGAGGTTCAAATAATTACTTCAAAATAATGAATTAGACATGTAATGAATGTTTAACTAAAATAAAAATAAATGAGTAGTTAGGACTAATGATTAAACCAACTCAACTAGTTCTACCGGTTTAATTGTAAAAATTTTAAACTGTCTAATTTTATCGATGAACATCAAAAATCGTCCCCAAATGATGAACAATTAGTGACTAACGCCAAAATTGTCACAAAATGGTCTACATTAGGTGACGATTTTTTATGTTCATCGGTAACTAAACTTTTGGTGATGTTTTTTCAGAAATCGTCACCATAATTTAGTAAATATTTGGTGACTAATTTATGAAATTATCATCAAAGGGGACAATTGGTGACGATTATATAAAATTGTCGTTAAAAAGATGTTTAGTGACAAATTTGAGAAATCGCCACCAAAGGTTCGTAGACATTTAGCTACGTGTTTTTTGCTATATTTTTCACATTGTCGCTAAAAGTTACCATTTGGTAATGAATGATCCACATTTAATGACGATTTTTAAACTCGTCAGGAAGTGGTTGACATTGATTGATAATTTCCATAAATCATCATGAAAAGTCCACATTTGGTGACGATTGCTGAAATCGTCACCAAATGGTCCACATTCAGTGACGATTTCTGAAAATTGTCACCAAATGGTCCATATTCAGTGACGATTTCTGAAAACCGTCACCAAAGGTTCCACAGTAATTTGCAACACATTTGATGATCATTTGCCAAAATCATCACCAAAGGGTTCACATTTTTCAAAATTGTTAAACTAACATTTTTATAATCTATTATAATTAAGATAAGTTTTATTGTAGATTTGTTTTGAATGTTTACAACGTTTTGTTGAAAAACACACACACAATATAATTTTAAGTGTTAAACAATAGTATTAATTAATCATTAATAATTAGTAACAATGCACAAATTAGTTATAAAAATTTTAATAATTGTTTAAATATAATTATATCATATATGGAAGGTTAACAATTCTTACAGTCATAGTACAAGAACAATAATAGTCCACACTAATTAGTAGTACGCAGTTGACCCCTAACTAGTAGAGAGGTTGTTTGATAAATTCTTACAGATATAACAATAAATCAACTTTAAAGTTATAGATAAATGACAATGATATAATTATTTTTTTGGATTTCAAGTGACATGAAAGTTAGTAAAAGTGAATGAGTCCCCGATATTTGGATTCCCAAGGAGGGTCCTTGCACTTTCAAAGGTACCAATTGGAATAGTGATAGTTTTTCCCTCAGGTGTAGAGTTTTTCACACCTTCTTGCAACAACATTTCCGCTATAGGTAAACTTGTAGAGGATATAGTAAATGAATCGTCATATTTAGTATAGATGACAAGTTCTCCAGATGAACTACTAGTACGAAACGGTTTATCTAAAATACAATCAGTATAGAACTTAGATATTTTCGTATTAGTAAATCGTTAAACGAACTGAAATTGGAGTGACATGCATCTGTGAATGATGTGGAATTGACGAATTTTCCACATCAACTGATTTCCATAATCTTTTAAGGACCATTGTGACATCGCTTCTGCCTCTATAGGCATGCATGTCATGTTCGAGATTCAAGGAAGCTTAAAACAACATGTAGTATATACCATCAAATGTGAATATATATAATGGCTTCATAAAAGAAAATGAGATGAACATTATAAGGAAAGTGACATTGTTCAGATGATACTAAATACGTTGAAGTAGAATATCGGCCATGGAAGGTAAACGATCATTAATGTATGAAGTAAAGATTTTTTTTGCATTGTTTATTTCTTCAGTAAGGACAATTTTGCTACATTTTTCCTAACGGAATGAATTAGTACTCTCCAGAACTAGTCGTATGTCGACATTCTTTGATTAATAATGTTAAGAGGCATATTTTGCAAATGTCGATTTAGAATAAAATGATGATATGTTCAACTACAATTTCGATGATAAGTGAAATTAGTCTAGTTTAGCACTTATACATCTTTAATGTGCCTAATGATATGAAAGTTTCCATGGCTAAAATTTCAGAAATATGTTGTGCAGTTTGTATTACATACAAAATTTAGAATTTAAAGTAGAATAGACATGATTATGTTCTTGATGTACAAAAATATAGTATTATCTATACTGGGCTATATTACTATTAATGTAAATGAATAAAAGTAAAATACTGTTGAAGACCTTTCATCAAATAGTTACGAAGTTTTGATGAGGTAAGCGTTAAAGGTTGTATGGAAGAAGCCAGCTTATATAGAAATAACAAAGACAAATAGTAAATCATCTTCGAACAGAACCTATACATCAAATGCATAATTAAGAACTTACAATAATCACCTAAATGTATAAGTTAAACTTAGCACAACTTCGTTAATGAAAATAGAAAAAAAATACAGATTTAGTTAATGATGGTTCTTCAACGATGATGATTACAATACATAACCTAAACAGAAGAGAGGATTCTGAGAAATGTTGACTGCTTAAACGGGAATGAAGTAGCCTTTTATTGTGATTATCATTGAAAACCTAATATAAAAAGACGTCATTTTTCTTGTTTAGGTAAATGATGTAGTTTCTTATTTACTGTAGTTGTTTGGAAGTACTATTAATTAATTTGCTATGATTTATTATATTTGGTCGACAAACGTCAGATGTAATGACTAATACATGGTTCGTCACCAAAGTCTGCGGGTTCATAAATAATTTATAATAAAATTATTTTCCTATTCCAAATAAAACATAATTTGAATTAAAAATTAAATTATTCAATTGAAAACTATTTGCAAATTAATTTGTTGACCCATCAAATAAATTATAATTGGCTTACAATTTTTAGAAAATTATAGATGTTAATTATTATAATTTTGAAAAACGTATCTCAAAAAATTATAAATTTTAATTATTATAATTTAGAAAAACTAAATTATCATAATTTAATAAGACATTGTAATATAATTAGAAAACTATTTCTAGCAAATTAAGCCATTCCCAAAAATTAAGCAAATAAAGAACAATTGCATACATAATTGAGAAGATTAATTTAACATTTTGTATGATGTATTAGGAATACTTCACATATATTAATCAATTAATAAAATTAATAAAGTAAAGAAATTACTTCTTTTTTGCGTGACAATGTGGAAATTTGGCAGCAAATTGTCTACCATTTGTGACTAAGTGTGATGGTTGGTCACGGAAATGGTTTTCTGTGTCTAAACTTACTTCGTTGCAAAAACCCTCGAGTGTTAATTAAAAAAATTGAAAATGTAAAGAAAATGCTTGGTTTTTGGCGACATTGGTTATAATTGGTAGCGAATTGGAGTGATAAGCGACGATAATTTTGACCATAAAAAAGTAAAAGGTTTAGTATTAACGATGATTTATCAATTTGGTAACAAAATGTTGTACAATTTGCGATACTATTTTATTTTCATAGCAAACATTTTATATTTGGCGACGAAATGTAGATTCTTTACCAAACATACCGAATGAGAAAGATTAAACAGACACCAGGATGACATCATTTGTGGGACGACAAACGACGTTGTCTTACTGTCTATTTAAATATAGACATTTGCTCCCTCTCTTCTTCCCCCCGAAGACTAGTGCCCCCTTCTCTCCTTTGTTTTTTCAAAAACCAATGTCTTCTCCGTGCCATATTTTCTCCTCTATCTTGGACAATAACAAAGAATCTTCTTCGTGTGCTTACTCTCTTCATTCAGTGAGCATTGTTGATTGGATTTTTAAACGTGTCATTGAAGTCGATATTGGTCCAATGGTTTTGTGTTATGTTTTGAGTTTGTTGTCGATTTGTTTGCATTTATTGGTGATGATAATTGTTGAGTGGAGCAGAAGTTGTGTTATTGTTGTTGAAGGAAGGGAAAACAACTATTTTTGTATTTTTGAGTTGAAAATTACTTGCCCATAAGGTGTTCAACAAAAGTCCTCATACTGTTTTGAGTTTGTGATATTAAAGAACCAAGGTTCAATTATGTTAAAAATTAAATTATAATGTTATATTTTCTGTTATGTTAAAAACCAAGTTTAGAACTTGGGTAATGGAGAAGGCAAAAGGGATAGGAGGGATAAAATCACACATGGTGAAGTCATCAAAACATTAAACAAAATCTTTGAATTTAAAGGTTGAAAAGTGTTGTCAGTTTATAGCAACATATTTTTGGGTTTGGAAACTGAAGTAAGGTAAGGTAAAATGTCAATACTTAATAGTGATTTGCTTGATTGATTGATTGTTTTTTTTTTGGTTTAATAGGATTAGAACAGTAAGTCTATGCATCTCTTGAGCATTCTTCTTCTATTAAAATATTTATTCATGTATTTATAATTAGAAAGCTAAATGAGTACATCATTGAATAAAAACTCCTTGTATTAAAAAATTTGATCCATGTTAAATAATTACTGATTCGTATACTATATATTATAGGTTAAAATGATTGTTAGGTATGTGACAAATCTCTTCACTTTTAAAATACTTTATCAAATTCTTCAACTTCCTTTTTTGTGATTTAAATATGCTTTTATAGTACCACAAAGAAGAAATTTTGTATTTAGTTGCTGATTATGTATAGGTTTTTTGGCAGATGTTGTCTTCCTCTATTTGATTGGAGCCAAAATCGAAAAATTTGTGTGATTTCTTCAGGTATATTCGACAAAAGCCCTCTTTTTGTATTTTGTCGAAAATCAAGTAAGACTAGTTGAATATACCTAAAAATTAGTCATTGTAATGATCGAGGCTTATGGAACTAGCAACTATTTGAAGTGGTTGTAGGATTGATCATTCAAGTTCCTTCTTAGTGGTTTGTGGTTGTCCGTCGATTCAGGTTACTTGTCCAACCCAGTTATAAAATCATTTGGGAAAAAATGCAACTGTTATTAATATGAATTAGTAGTAACCTTTATTGTTAACGCTAATTAGTAGTAATCATCATAGTAATTAGCTTATTAATTAATTGTTTTATATGTCAGTTGTTGTTTCATTTTGTTGTATATTGCTTATGAAATTGGTGCGTATGAACTGACAACACGAATTTAGTGGTTAGTAAACCCATTGATGTGTATGCAATCAAAATACGATATTGTCACGTCATTTTATAGCCATTTTTTGGACAAAGCGTTTTGAAATTGAATCACCATGCAATTTAAGAAGATAAAATTGGAACCTTATTTTCTTTCTTTTGCCAATGACATTTAAAATAATAGCTTAAATGTAAACAACAAAAATTAATACAAAATTAGTAGTTAACCTCATATAATGTAATTAATTTTTGCACTAAATAGTTAGTACCATAACAATATCCAACACATCAAATGATGAATATAACATGTTCAATTACATTATACACTAATGTAAATGATATAATTTATATGTTGACAAATTAGAAAGAAAAATAGGCAAAGGTAATTTCACCAACAATTTTAAAAAGATAAAAATTGGAAACTTAATTTATTTCTTTTGCCAATAACATTAAAAATAATAGCTTAAATGTAAACAAAAAAATTAATACAAAATTAGTAGTTAGTTGGTACCATAGCAACATCCAACACATCAAATGATGAATATAACATGTTCAATTACATTATACATTAATGTAAATGATATAACTTATTTGTTGACAAATTAGAAAGAACAATAGGTAAAGATAATTTTACCAACAATTTTAAAAAAGATAAAATTTGGAAGCTTAATTTCTTTCTTTTGCCAATGACATTTAAAATAATAACTTCATTGTAAACAACAAAAATTAATACAAAAGACTTAACCAATTACAATGTCATTATGTAATAGAAGAAGTTAAACAGACAAACTAATACAAGAAACAATTAAACATAATATAGACATAGGATGGTATATAGGCTGGAAGCCAGTGATGCAACTCTAATAAGGCTTATCAATGAAAAATTTCACGAGCCTAGGAGCGACAGCGAGAACTCCGTTTCTCGATCAGGTATAAACAACGCCACATACTTTAATTACATAGGTTTTTCTTAATGTAATATTGAATGAAAAATGCATATAATAACTCAGTTATCTTCTTTTACTGTATAGCTAAATGGATAAGAGTTGGATGTTTCATCGAAAATGGTTAATTGAATACGTAGAAGGAGTTAAGAGTTTCATGCAATTTGTAAAAAATCAAATAGGTGATGAATGTAGTATTCTTTGTCTATGCATCGATTGCTTAAATGTCGACTTCTAAAGTCAAGATGTGGTATATAATCACTTGCTGATTCGAGGCATAGATAAATTCTATACTCTATGGCTTTATCACGGTGAATGTAAGGAAGCAAGTTGTAGTAAAAGTGGTGGTACATCTTATGATGACAGTTACAATAATGATGTAGATGATTGTGATGTGAATGATGATGGTGATGATAGGATTGACAAGATATTAAACGATTGTCAGAATTATATGGAGACTATGACTGAAGCAAGAATGCCTAACATGATTAGTAGTATTACAGAAGATAATTTTGGCGAGTTATTGAAAGTTGCTCAAGAACAATTATATCTGAGGTGCTCTAATTTCTCACAACTGTCAATTGCTGTGAGCTTGTTGAACTTGTTGCATTAGGTTTATAATAAATGGAGACAAGTCCTTTGACATGTTAATTGACTTACTGATCGATGCATTACCTATTGGACACAAGTTGCCGAAATCTTACTATGATACAAAGAAACTGTTAAGGGAAATTAGATTGGGATACATTTCAATTCATGCTTGTAAGTATGACTGTGTTCTTTTTTGGAAGGAAAGTAAAGATCTTCAGAAGTGTCCTATTTCTGCTACATCAAGGTGACAGGTAGATGATGGGAGAGGAAAAAAGATATCCAATAAAATCCTTCAATACTTTCCTATTAAACCATGATTACAAGGACTTTTTACGTCAACAAAAACAATCTTAGATATGTCATCCAGCATACTCAATGGCATGGAAAGAAATTGATATAAAGTTTCCATGGTTTACACAAGATAGTCGTAATGTTCAACTTGGATTCGCCTCAGATGGATTTAATCTTTTCGTTAATATGAGTACTTCATATAGCATGTGGCCGGTGATTCTAGTCTCATACAATTTACCTCCATGGAAGATATGGATATATAAAAAGTCTTGGGTATGGCCCTAAACCTGTTGGTACATCTTCGTCGTGACTAACATATGTCACGATGCTTCAAAAGGAGAACCGGTCACTGAAGACTAAGTTACAATGTACTAAGAGATGTTAGATTGTAATATAAAAGAAGTCAACAAGCTTAAAAAGATGGTCAAACAATTACTTGGTTCAAACTGTGTCAATAGTAGTGACGATGAGGATTTTTAGTTTGTTTATAAATTTTGTATAAATTCTGTAATTAACTTGTAATTTTTTTAATAAAATGCATTCCATTTTTAATGTTTATTTTATTTCACTTTATTGTTATTTAAAAATAAGTCACCAACATTAATTATAAATTGTAACAATTTTATATTTCAAATTGTCTTAAAATTTATAATAAATTAAATTAAGTTTGTCTTTAACAATTATAATAAAATTAACATTTAAAAATAAATGTTTGTCACTGAAAAATATTAGTTACCAAAACAAATTTGTCACAAAACATTATTCCCTACGTTTTTGAAAAACATCTATAAAAATATTTACCTATAACAAACAATTAGTAGCTAAAATTTTTCTGCTACAAACATAAAATCATAAGTAAAAATAATTACTTATGACTATAGTTTCGTAGGTAAAAACTTTTCTCAACGAAATATATACATTGCAAATTCCTATGTACAACATTTTTGTTCTCGTTGGCTATATGTTTTACCGACGAATATATTGTGTATCCAAAATATTTTAGTGAGGATTTCCCGAAAACATCACGGATATTGTTTTGCTACCTAGATTCGAGGGTGACAATTATTTTTCGTCGCAAATTATTATTTGACACAATTTTTTAAATATTTAGCGACAATTGAATTCGTTGCTAATAAGGTTATCTATTGTAGTGATTTGAGTGTTCTTATAAAATAATACTAAGTTCCTTTTCACATAATTATTTTGATGTTAAAAATCAGGTTCTGTTTTTTTCTTAAAGAATGTATTATTGACTTATTTAGTATTTTATCCTTATTTACATTGTATAAATAACAATTAGAGGTCATGAACAACTCTGGTACACACGTGTCCAAGTTTCAAAATATGTCCACAATTATTACGAAGATTGTGTGACAGGAATACATTAAATGAGAAAAATGTACCGTAAGAGTTGTTGTTTCAATTTTTTGTTTTTTAAATTCAGAAATATAATTTACTATCATATAAATATTTATTTTTTAATTTTAATAAAATTATGAATAATTTAATTTAATTTAATATTATATATTTAATTAATTAGAATTAATTATTGATAAGAATTATGAATAATTTAATTTTACTTAATGATTTTATTAATTTTTAATTAAATTTGATAAATCAATTTTAATAAATATAATTAAAATTAAAATGTCTTAAAATTTTAAAATTCAAATAAAATTTGATTAATAATTAAAACATATTTTAAAATGTTAATTTATAAATAAATGTTAATTTTTAAATTATTTATTTTAATAAAATAAAATAATTTATCTTTAAGCTTTATCTAATATGTAATTATTATTAATTATAAAAATATAAATATTAACAACAAATAAGTTTTTATTTGTATTTAAAAGAAAAATAGACACTGAAAATATAAATGAAAACTGAAAAGTGAAAAGTACAATGAAAAAATAGGAATGGAACTAAATGCTTCTAAAAAGAACCTAGGAAATGAGCTGTAGAAGAAATATATAGGTGAGAAATATCTTAGGAAATGAGCCATTAAAGATGAAATGATCAATACAATCAGTATATATGTCAGGAAGCAATATTGTTAATGGTGGAGCGAGAAGAGAAGGTGTTCCCAATCAAACGTTCAATTCGCAATCAATGAGAGGCATTTATAACTATATGTTTTATGAATATAGGTGGAGTAATTGATGGAATGAGACAAAATGTTTATGTCCATATCCCTCTTTTAAATTATCACTATATAACATTACATATCAATACCAAAATCATGTGAAAAATCTAAAGCTTGGAAAGGGAAAATCTTTCAGCACGTCAGTCGCGCCCACACTCAGGCTTCAATGGCACGTTTTTGCTTCATAAATATGATAGCAAAGTTCCTTCGTTTATGGTAGTTGGAGAAGGTCCATACAATAGCCAATTAAAAGCACCAATTGGCTAGTTAGCTCCATTAACTTTCTGTCTTTTTTGCCAGAAATGCGTCGTATCATCTCAGTGGCCGGTAGGGTACGGACATTCTCTCTTCTCTGCCATTTACAACACATGTTACTTGTTCGGAAAGCCACAGGTTTTCTCTAAGTCCAAATGGTAACTTACTCGTGCCACAGACTTTCATTCACTTCCCCCAACAAAAAGAACAACAAAGAAAAAGGGTCCTGGATTAAACAGCTCTCTATCAGTATTAAATACCTTCAAGTTCCTGACAATGGTTGCCATAGCAAGTTGTATCAGGGGGTGAAAGGGATTAGGGTTACACGTTTCGCAGGTGTTGCTTCGTGTCTACGAGGAATTGTTGATAGTGCATTCAAGGCCTTAAATTGTACAGTACTCTCTTGGTAGATTATCGTAATGATTTAGATCTTAATTGTAATATTATAGCATAATTAAGTGGCATTATATGGCTATCTTAAAAGGTGGGAAATCGATCCATCGAACATTTCTATACGAGTGTCTCTCAACTCCAGGATTTGGTATTAACTTAATCAACGAAGTAAGAATTAAGTTAGATATTTCAAAAGGTGGTATATGTTTGATGGTCACTTAATACCTATTTGTTTCAGCTCTTGAAGGGTGAATAAGTATTTTTTTCCACCGCAAAAGCTGTTTTTAAAAGAAATGAGTGATTGGCTGTAAAATTCAAAAGTATTTTTTTTCATAGAAATGATTTTTTTGGAAACTAACATGCAGCTTTTTGATAAGCTCAAATTTGGAGCTTTTCAAAAAAGTATTTTTTCAGGTAGATTTTTCATATCAATTAATAAATCTATTTTTTAATACCCTTTACTCTTATCTTTTTACACATAATTCTCACAATATCTACAAACACATCTTCGTGTTTATTTTGATATTTATATAAAATTATTTAACTTTTTTATACATTTTAATATTTATTTTTGATATTAGTTTTTCTTATATTATAATTCATATAAAAGATTTGGTTAGATATATTTTTATTTATATTTCATATGATTTAAACTTATATAATAATTAATATATTGTACTTTGCATATTGTTTAATTTGTTTTAAATAATATTTATATGCATAAATAATTTTTATTACAAAATAAAATATAGTTAAAATTAAAAGTGCTTTTTATTTTTATATTGTGAAACAGTCTATTATACGAAGCTCTTTCAAAAAGATCATTTTTTAAATGACAGTCAACTGACTTCTTAGAAAAATTCTTCTTAAAAAAATTCTACTAACAAAAACTCTATTGATATAAGTTCATCTAAACAGACATTAATAAGATAAATGAACATATTATTCTTTGTTAAAAACCATTACAATTCAACATCAAAATCCGTGATCGATCCTCTTTTTTTTTTTTTTTCTCTCCTTAGTTTTCTAAGAACTAGACGTCAAATACTATATAGTATCAGCAAATCGTTAACTAATTAAACCCGTAAACCTATTTGGTTTAACTAAAACGTGAATTTAGGACAAGGGACATGGTTGCTGTAGGCATATAATTAAAAATCTTGAAGAGACAAATGGCACACATGATTGATGTGATGTGTGTAGCAAGACGGTTTTAAATATCTTATAGTGGGCAAAAATGATTGGCGCAGCCTATTCAAATGAAAGCGAAGCCATTTTGTCGTGATGAAGTGCAGATGTTGAAGGCCTTTATATTTCAATGACGAGAAATGAATTTGCATTTTCAATACATAATACCGTAGTTTTCAAGCCAATATCACCCAGAAGGAGGAAGTCTGAACTACTCTTCCAAGCCTTTAATAAATACATTATGTCATAATTATTTCTTTTTAACGAGAGAATGACTCTTTTCTTAATCTATATATTAACGAGAGAATGGTTCAAACCTAAATATTAAATCTCAATATAACCGATAAATTTAAATAAGAGACCAACAGATTTTATAGGGTAGGATGAGCTGCATGCTTTAACGCTGCGTTTGATTACTGTCTCTCATATGTAGAGACAAAAAGAGATAAAAAATTAGAGATAGAACAGAACAAAAATTGGAGATAGTGAGGTGTTTGGTTATGATGGACAAAACAAATAAAAATGTCTTTATCTTGAGGACAGAAATGTGTTTAGTTGCAATTTACAGAACATAAAAACAACATCAATGACTAAAATACTCCTGCAGTATAATATGTTAGAAATATGTAATTTATTGATTATTTTAAAACGAATGATTTGTATTAGTAAAAAAGTTAACAAATAATAATAATAATAACAATAACAATAAGGAATTAATTTGGGATAATAAATAATAGAAGAAGATGAGGGAGAAAATTAATAATAATAAGGAATTTAATAATCATAATAATAATAAAAAAATTAATTATGAATAATAATGATAATTAAAAAAATAATAAGAAAATTAATTTTATATAATAATAATAATAATAATAATAATAATAATAATAATAATAATAATAAATGATGATGATGATGATGATGATGATAAGTTTAATAATATAATTAAGAATAAAACATTGCTTATGTGGGTGAGGGTATTTATGGAAGTTACGTATGTGTTTTGTTTAAGAGACGGGACAAGAAATCTTGTACTACAATTTTGGAACGAACAAAATTTTTTTATCCTTATAATCTAAAGACAGAATAAAAATCAATTAAGATAGCAGCTAAACTCTTCGAGACACAAAATTTTTTCATCTTGTCATTTATCGAAAGACAACAACCAAACACTGCTTACGTGCACATATGAGCTTAACAGGTTTGTCTTTTTAAGGAAGGCATGATATAGAACAGGCATGTGAGATGTCTGAGCCAGCCATGATCGGGTGGGGAATGGGGGGATAGATCCACAGTTTCAATTTATGGATGGTGGTTGAGTTGGAAGAATCGTGGTTTCTATCCAAAGAAACGCAATGCGCTGTCTCCGAAAGCTATGCACCCTGTACGCCGGCCGGAATCTACTCCAACCAATCAAACCGTACACATTAATAAAAGTTAGTTAAAAATCGTTATTTCATTATGAATTGTTAAATACTATATTTAAAATATATATTTTTTATGAATATATATTTATCTTTTTTTTTGTTTTGAATTATGAGATTTTGAAATAAATTAATATACTTGAAAAGAATGCAATCAACAGCTATATATAAAAACAACACACTTCAACGTGCATTAAAAAGTGGTCCCCTGTCCTAGAAAATGATATCGTCTTTTTCTTCTTTTAAAATTTTTTAACTTCGTTTTTACCGAGTTTAAACGGCACATGTTAATTAAGACCACTACTCACTTATGCGTACATACTTTATGAATCCACAAAGGTAATTAGTTAAAAAACCTAAATTAAATGAAAACAAATATGCAAACCAAAAGATTTGCAAAAAAATTACTAATTTATTATATAATTTATTGATACATAATTTGTTTTTAATCATTTAAAAATTTACCTATTACGAATTAAAACGAACGTATATAATATACAAGATTCCCTATTTTTTAGGAGTCTGAAGAGGACCATAATACACTCAAATTTTTTTTTATATTTTTACAAAAACGATAACTTTTTTTAAAGCTTACTCTCACTTATTAAAAATTGAAAAGTTAGTCATTAAGGCTCTTTGGTAAACAAAAAAAATAAAATACCCTCAAAATTGACTATAAGTTGGGACAGGGGACGTGGGTCACATCTATTCACGTGCCAGTGGTACCAAAACGCTGGCATGCCTAATCAGCTTAAATACCCTCAAAATTAGCCAAGTTACACATCGCCAACACCAAGCCACACTTTCCTCAGCTCCTCTTGTGAGTCCCGCGGTCTTGCATTCTTCTCCTCAAGCCTTACGTACCTACCCCCTGTGTCCTTAGACCTTGTAAACGTTGTCAGCAGTCAAGCAGAGGCTGACACGCAGTTTTTGATTAAAAAATTTATTTATTTTTATTAAAATTATTGTTGTTATTAAATTCTATGTTATTATAATTCATATAAATTTTTTTATTATATTGAGAAAGAGTTTTTGCTTATTTTTTAATCAAAATATTTTATTTCTTTGAAAATTTTTGTAGGTCTATATTAAATTAGAGTACTGCACTGGATTTTATTAAAAAAATAGAGAGATGCTTGTTTCAAGATTCAGACTGGTACAGTACTATAAGCTTCCACTGTATACTTTTTAACTTTTTAGGGAGCTCTTGCCCTTGCTCCTGCTCTTGTACTACGACAGAAACCATTTCTCTCTCGCTCATCTCCTACCTTCCTTCCCAGACGAGCCATGGAAGAGCTAATAATCTCTCCATCTTCATCATCTTCTCTGGTATCTTTACCACAAGAAGCGCCGCCTACTCTTCAACAAAGGCTTCAGTTCATAGTCCAAAACCAACCAGACTGGTGGGCTTACGCTATTTTCTGGGATACTGCAACTGATGACAGTGGCAGAATCTATCTCTCCTGGGCGGATGGATATTTCCAAGGCAGCAAAGACACGGTTCCAAAGCTCACAACCATCAACAAACCCCGCATGCTAACGGTCAACACCGAGAGAAAAAGGGTCATGAAGGGAATCCAATCGCTAATAGGTGAAAATCACGACATCGACATGTCTATGATGGACGGTGGCGATGTCAACGATGCAGAATGGTTCTACGTGATGTCTCTCACGCGATCTTTCTCCGCCGGAGAAGGTATTCCAGGCAAAGCCCTCAGCACTGGTTCTTTGGTGTGGTTAACTGGTGGACATGAACTTCAATTCCACAACTGTGACAGAGCCAAAGAGGCACAAATGCATGGCATTGAAACCCTGGTATGCATACCCACGTATAGTGGTGTACTTGAATTAGGGTCATTTGATATGATCACAGAGAATTGGGGGCTTGTCCAAAATGTGAAATCCCTGTTTGGATCAGATCTCATGGGTTTGATCCCCAAAAACACTTGTAACCCAAGTTCAGCTCCAATTCAGTTCTTGGACAGGAACATTTCCTTTGCTGACATCGGCATAATTGCCGGAGTACAAGAGCAAGATGCAACTAACGAAGAGATTCAAGCTTCAGGAAAAGAATCTAAGAAAGATAGTGTTACTAGAGCAAGCCAATCATACATAGACTCGGAACATTCAGACTCGGATTGTCCGTTGCTTCCAATGAACATGGAGAAAAGAACCCCCAAGAAAAGAGGACGAAAACCTGGGCTCGGCCGAGACACCCCACTGAACCACGTAGAAGCCGAGAGACAGCGACGAGAGAAGCTGAACCACAGGTTCTATGCACTCCGAGCTGTGGTTCCAAACGTGTCGAGGATGGATAAAGCATCACTTCTCTCAGATGCTGTGACCTACATAAACGAGTTAAAGAGTAAAATCGACGAATTGGAATCGCAGTTACAGAGAGAGCCGAAGAAGGTAAAGTTGGAATTTGCTGACAACATGGACAACCAAAGTACCACCACTTCGGTGGATCAAGCTTGCAGGCCTAGTAATAACTCTAATGGTGCGGCACTTGAGGTTGATATTAAGCTTGTGGGTAATGATGCTATGATAAGGGTCCAATCTGAGAATGTGAACTACCCAGCAGCCAGGTTGTTGAGTGCACTTCGAGACCTGGAATTTCAAGTGCACCACGGTAGCATGTCCAGTCTTAACGAGCTTATGCTTCAGGACGTGGTGGTTAGAGTTCCCGAGGGGTTGAGAACTGAAGAGGGACTCAAATCTGCCATTCTGGGAAGACTAGAACAGTAAGATGATTACTGTTGTTAGTACTTAGTACAGTGAATAAGAACATTTCAAGACGGACGGCCTCTACTTCCTTGCTTTCGTCTTTTCTTTAGTTTTCACCGTTATCTATGTAATGTAACTATTATATAACTGTTTGAAAAAAGCTTCTGCACTTTGCAGGAGTTCCTTCACGTGAAAGTCTAATAAGAGGCTGGACTTTGAGTTTGGTACATGATTTATTATTGTTTGTTTCCCGTGTTCAAGGCAGAGGGTAGGGGGGACTTGGACAGCAACCAGCCACAAATTCAAGGCAATCATTACTCTATATTCAGCACGTTCCTAATTCTATGTTTGGTTGTTATTTCGTGTATACGTGCAACCATCGTATGCGTGGAAGTTATATATACCCATCTTTCGCATGCAAATCATGTTGATTAAGATAATTAATAATCACAAAGAGAAGGTGGTTTTCTCAATTTAAGGAGGTTGGCCCTGAGGCAAGTGGCAAGGATATTAGAATGTTTAGTACGGAAAGATTGTATAACTCATTAATTAGAATTGCATTTAGGTCGATAATTGTTAAAATGACTAGAATTATTTAAAAAAATGCTATAAAATTTATAAGCCCTATTTAAATAAACCTTTTACATTTATATGAATGTAATTCACATGAGAAGAGACGGGAAAGCAATGGTTAATTAGCACGTATGCAAGAGTAATTAATAAAGTCATTTCTTTGCGAACAAAAAGTTACATATTTGACTCGTAGAAATAGCTTCTTTTTTAAAAAGTTGTATGTAATTGATAACTCTCTTTGGCAAAACGCCGAGCCTTGTACACTAATGTTTGCTTTTTTGTGATGGATTCCCCTTTTTTTCCCCTTATTATGAAGAGAGTAGCAGGTGATGGCTGAAACACAGAAAGCAGTCCTTCAAGCCAAACAAGTGTGTGGCTGGTAGTTTGGTTTCATATCATCATATGAAAGGATATACCCTATTTTCGGGTTTGACCATGGCTTGAGATATGGGCTATCGGAGATTAGAACTTGAAGTAGATTTCTTAGAGGTGATCAATCTTCCCTCCTCGTCGAGCTCGAAAATCCTTTATAATATTTCTCTGGTGCAGACAATTAAAACCCTGTTGACTTAATCTTGGATAGCTCAGATTTGATATGTTTTTCGTGAAGATAATCGGTGCGTTGACTGGTTAGCTATTAATGCGGGGTCATTTGGTTTAGGTGTTACTTATTTACAATCTCCTCGTTTAGGATGTCTTTGTATCCTCTTAAAGAATATGTGTGAGATTTTAATCCCAAGAGTTATTGTTTAGGCTATCTTAAATATATATAATGGATATGCCCTAAATGCGGCTTCAGTCTTCACTGAGCTTTTTTGCCTTTTTGTTATGGGATATGATTTTAAGATTCTTGACTCCCACCCACTACCTAATTTGACAAATCTAGGAGTGATGTAAAAACAATACGAGGAACCCATATGTAGGAACGTTGCGAAACAAGTCAGCCCAAATGCTCCATTGACCTGGGAATCCCCACAGTTCAAACACGTGCTTTGCCACGTAGCTCTCTCACGTCCTTTGCAACGTGTCCCCTTTCCCAAGTCCAGCTGGACCACTTGTTTTAGGTGAGGTCCATTGCCTCCTCTAGGCCGGGAATTTCCACGTCATGAATGGTGTTGGTAGGCTTGAGAATAGTCCGGTCCAGTTCGACCTGATGTAATTGAAATTAATGATTTAAGTTTAGGTTAATCAAACTTTGACTCGAATTTGTTTATGAACACTTGACCGGAGATTCAATTTCAATAACTTGTATCTTTCTGTTGTTATCCATATTTCTGAACACTTTTGGTCATAGAAGTATGAATAATAATTTTTGTTTACCGATCTTATTTTACTCGATTTAAAATTAATAGATTAAAAAATTTTATCTATTAAATATGTAACCGATTAAATATTTTAGTTATCATTATTATTGATTACATTAAAGAATTTACTAATATTTTAAAAATCAAACTAAAAGTTAAACTGGTAATATTAGAAGTATAAGGTTTAACCAATATTAGACCGTCATAAAATCGGTTAAAGATTGAATAAATTTAAAATATGATTGAAAGATATTACCAAAATTTGAAATTTAATTAAAAAAATTATTAAATAGAAATTAATTGAATTATTTTGATTTATAAGAATTTATTAATTTATAAAAACTAACTGATTAATTAATAAACTGATCAATTTTTAATAACAAGAGTTATTAAAATAAACCGAACAAAAAATTAAACGGTTTAGTTTTCATTAAAAATTGACTAAATCGATCGAATTTTTTAATCATTAAAATTTCATCAAATGTTTAATCTTTTATCAATAAAAAAATAAATTAAACATATACAATCCAACTCCTTTGCTAACATTTATTCACTAATTATCTTCAATGCTTTTATACCATAATCGTTAAACAATTAATAAGAGAATAATATAAATACTTCCTATTTGGTAGGTTTGCTCTCTAAAAGGACATATTCAACTAAGAGTAAATGACCCAATGTTGACCATCCGTCTGGATTTTTAGGCCATTTAGTTGACCAAACAAATTTACTGCTCTCCTCACACCTCTATTGTCAGCAGCTGTAAAATAATCATGCCCGAAAATTACCCCACCGGGTCTCAAGATCCGATAAGCCCGGTTTATATCCGCCCAAGCCGAGTTAAAATCATGACCTGCATCTATCTCAATCATGTCACCCACCACGCCCCATTCACACAGCGTCTGAAGACCCGACCCGCTCGAAAATGGGACGGGCAAAACCGTCTCCGTTGCGTTCATCGCAACCACGTTCTGCATGAACTGATACAACAACAGTACGTCGCCGTTTAACATTTTGATAAACTTGAACCGGTCACGAAACCCCGGCCACCCTCGGAAATCGTCGATGCAGAGGATCACAGAGTCGAGCCCAAGTTTGCGGGTCAACTCTGCCATGTGGAGAGCTGACGCGCCCAAGAAAGTTCCCACTTCGATTATCACTTTAGGCTTCAGTTTCTTGACAAGGTGCTCGAAAACGGCCCCGTTCGAGCCCCAGCCCTTGATACTCTTGCCGCGAAGCAAGGTGGCAACATGCGCCGGCGGGAAGTTTATGAACGGTGAAGTGCCGTCGTATACTTTGTCGAGGATCGTTTGGCGAACGAACTCCGAAGGTAACTGTTTGGCACAGACAGTCGTGACATGGAAGTTGTCGAGTTGAGTGGGCAAGCTTTGAAAGATTGCTGTCTTGTCGGCGCTAGACTGAGAAGATGGAGGTTGCTGCACAATGGGTCGGGTTGGTGCCGACAAGTAGCCTAAAAGGTACGCCAAAAGCAGGAGAAGAACGTAGAAAACTGTAGAATTGAAGAGCTTGAACAAGAACAATCTTGAAGAATGTTTGTAGCTATACTGGTGTTGATGAGGCGGTAGAGAATGACGTTCATCTTTCATGTTTGTTTCTTTACAAGCACAAGTGCAAAGTATCAGAATTGGAGGAGTTGAACTTAGTTCAAGTCCGGAGATAATATGAAAAACTTTAACGACAAGTAAGGATTAGACGAGATAGACAAGTATGTGGCAGAGCCGGTGGGTGTGATGACTGTGAAGATGATGTAACGAAAAGGACTGCAAAGACCCAAAAAAGAAGTCACTTTCTTTGAAACGTTGGTTAAAGAGATACCCAATCACCAGTCATCATTCATTTGATTTCCCTTAAAAGAACACGAAATATTCTTCTGGGTCTTGGAAAACCACACGAATAAGCAGTGATAAAGTTAAAAATTTAAGACAGAAAATTTAAATATTTAATTTTTTAAAATTTTAAATTTTTTTAAATAACTTCGTTCTTATATATATATATTAATTATAAATAAAAAATATTTATTTTTTTAAATTTAAAAAATTCAGTGCATCACTGAACCTTATGTAGCTCTGTCGGAGTGAACAAGTATATTACCTTATCCAGCACCAACATCTCAGGAAAGGAGAAGCTGATACGATCTAGATTTTTTTCTTTATTTTCTTGTAAGCCTGCACATTAGAAGTTGTATAATATCTGGAAGGGGGGCTTCAAGGTCACGCACGACCAGCCTTCCACTTTCATCTTTGGCTGGCTTTGAAAAAGGTTTCTTGGATATCACAATCTAGTTTCCTTTATTCCCACTCATATTCTCAAGCCCCTCTCTTCATTCCTTGTCCATCTTTTACTTTTACTTTTCCTTTTGTTTTTCAACCTTTTACATATGCTTAGTTCCCTACTATAATTGCTTGCTTGCCACGTTACACGCATCAGTCGTTAAACCTGTCAACCCAGGTAGCTGGTTCGAACCATAAATTAGCAAGTCGTAGAATTGATGTTGCACCCAACTTTATGAATTTTGTACCGTTCTGGCCGGTATCCACCGGAAGGTACTGTATCGGCTGAAAAATGGTACAATACTTTAAACTCTGGTATCGGCCTTGGATGGTTCCGGCCGATATTGTAACTTCCTAACGTGCAATTTCCGAAAGTTTTTAACCTAAAATTTAATTACCCCCTTTCTGGATTCCTTTTCGGTTCTTTTTCTTTCTTTTTCCACGCACGCCACTGCCTCCTCTCTTCTCCGATCTACTTCGAGTCTTCGACCGCTAGTTTGCTTTCTCCCTTCGAGGCTTCGACGGTTTGACCTCAACCCGCTCCTTGCCGCCTTCTCCTTCGTCATCCTCGCCGTCTCTCTTCCTTCGATACACCACACGACCACCTCAGCTCAGTCGGATCACACGACTGATGCGGAACCCCCGGATCTAAACACAGAATACCCAAATTAGACTTGAACGATGTAATGATAAAATAAATTTAAAGGGACTAAATTGAGAAGTAAAGGAAAGTGTAAGCCTTTGGTAGAGAAGGTTTGCCCAAAAACGAATTGAATTGTGCACCAGCGTAACTTCCAGTGTACTTCGAATGAGAGATAGGATAAATGCTCTATGGGACCCTTGGTTAACTTGT
>JAOSBK010000009.1:24791475-24802493 GCA_027568895.1 Erythroxylum shatona | reverse complement strand
ATTATTTTGTATATTTTTCTATTTTTTAATATTACTAATATTATATATAATTAAATATAATTATTGCGTAATTATGATGTTACACCGATTCGACCGGTCGAACCGATAGAACCGATGACCAGTAAGGACTCCGATTCGACGTCCGGTTCGAGTTTTAAAACCTTGATTCAGACGAAACCTACTCTGATACTATGTAAAATTTGCAATGAGCCTATGAGCCCAAGCGAGAAGAAAAGTTATACCACACACAAGCTCAAGTAAAGTTTCATTCTAAAACCAATTGACAATAGGTGAAGTAACCCACTAGACTTATATGTTAGTGTTCTTTTTCTTCTTTTTTCAATACGGGACACTAACATGTGAGTATTCTCAACAATTTCACCATTTTAAAAAAAGTATTATCCCCTTTATTCACCGGTCAAAGGAGTTTAAAATTTTAAAAAGTATATATCTTTATTTTTGAAGTAATGGTAAGTAATTAACCCAAAAATAAAAATTTGTAATTTTTTTTCAATTAACACTTATAACGTACAATTATGAAAAAAATTGCACCTTCAATAAAATTTCTTTATTTTTAAAATTTTGTTTCTTAAATAAATTTTCTTTTTTATAACTTTTTTTCCATAAATTAAGAGTCACGAAGTACAATTATGAAGATATTGATATTTTTAGTAATTTTTTCCTTTTTATATATTAACAATCAAAATGTAATTCATGCTTAGAATAATTTTTATTTTAAAAATAAAGGGTATAAGGGTTTTTTATCCAAAAATTGCAACATATAAAGTTATGGTGATGTCATCATAATAAAGGAGTATAAAAGTCTTTTTGAATTCTAAGATCCCTTAAGTGGTGATCAAAAGAAGTAATAAGTCTATTTTTAAAATAAAGGTGTATAATATCCCGAGGGATAAAACACAGGAGGGTTAAATATATTTTTGCCTTTAATTTATTGCCAACTTGAAGAAGCTTTTATTTTTTACAATAATTAATTAAAATAATCCATGAATCTAATTGACTAACAACCTTTTGAATCCTTTCATGCCTTTTGGATTAATTATGGAATAATCATTTTTTGTGACAAAAATTTAACACAATTTAATGAGCTTATAACAATTTGTAAAATTGAATAAAAATTCAAACTAGTCAATTTTAAAATTAATTTAATCAAAATTTTTAATTAAACTTAATTTTAAAATAATCAAAAATAACTTTATTCATTTGAGCTTGTACCTTGGTTAGCATACCTAAAATCTTAGCCATGACTTTTTGTTTGTGTGTGTATCTTGGAGCTCTTATAGAGATATGCTCTATTATATCTTCGGTGGTTTCCATAGGTATGAACCTTATGTAAAGTTTTAAGAATTTAACATACTTCAAACCAAGATTTTTCAAGTACTTGAGAACAAATTTGGAAAGTTCTCATGCCACTCAAACCACATTCTAATAACATTATTTATGGTTAAATTATTTTAAAATATTTAATTGTAAGTAAAATTATATTTATTTTGTAATAATATACTTATTAACCTATGAAAGTAAATTTTTGTTTATCCTAGTATCAATATTGGTGTAGTAATAAAATTTAATTATGCCTAGTTCTTGGAGGGGTTTGTAAAACAGCCCATCAGTTGTTTTTTAACTTATTGATTAAATGTTAACTTTTTAACCATCTAAAAAAACTATTGAATTATTTGGCGAATGATGTATTGGTTAACTTATTTACCCTCGATAAGCTGATTTTTGAGTTATCTATTTGCCTAATGACAGTATTACCCTTCACTTTACTCTCTATTTTTGCTCTATATATTTTCAAAGTTGGTTTTTTTATCGTACAATTATGTCGTGAAATTTGGAAGAATATGATAAAGGGATTAATTAAACTTTTTAATCTTTATTTAATTTTATAATAATAGTTTAGATTTAAAAATACCAAAATATTAAGTTTCTGAATATAAAGAGTCACATCAAATTAATATTTTTAGCATATAACTACTATATATTGTATTTGTGTCATACTATAATTATAGATATTTTTAATTTATTAAATAATAAAATTCATACATATTATATAAAAATACTAATATATTGTAACTTGTTGTATCATTCATTAACATTGGATTATTATTATTATTATTATTATTATTATTATTATTATTATTATTATTATTATGTTTTTATTAAACTTAATTTTTATAAAATTAAATATCTAAATTCTTATAAGAGAATTCAACGAAATATTAAGAAATATCGTAATTTTCCTTTCAATTTTTTCGTGTTATGTCAGTGGTCACTCTGGATTCTAGACCACCATGATCAATTGGTTAAATTATGATATTGATTTTTTATTGACATAATTTCTCCAAAACTTTATTGAGATAATTCTCCTAGGTCAAGAATAATTTACCAATTTCTCGATCACGTCTTATCTCCATGCTAAAAATTTTCTTTGCTACTCCCAAATCTTTCTTCTCATATTCACCATACAATAAGGCCTTCAAATGTTGAATATCTATGACATTCTTAGAAACAATGAGCACATCATCAATATATGATAATAAATAGATGAATGAGCCACCATCTAACTTCCGGAGGTAAACATAACTATCATATATGCTCCTAGAGAAATCGTGACCCAACATAAATGAATTAAACCTCTTGTACCACTATCTTAAGGACTACTTCAATCCGTACAAGGATTTCTTCAACAAACACACCTAGTCTTCCTTTCCTGCAACTTCAAAACCTTTAGGTTGTATCGTATAAATCTGCTTATTTAATTCACCATGTAGGAATGTTGTCTTGACATCAAGTTGTTCTAATTTCAAATCAAATATGGCAACCAATGCAAATAATACACGAATAGATCTATATTTCACCATTGGTGAGAAAACATCATTAAAATCAACACCTTGTACCTGACTGTAGCCCTTTGCAACTAAGCATGCCTTATACTTTGCATTTTCAATATCTGAAATGCCTTCTTTTCTTTTAAAGACCCATTTGCTGCCAACAATTTTTTTACCCTTTGACAGCTTCACCAGAACCCAAGTATCATTCTTGTGCAAAGATTCTATTTTTTCATTTATGGCTACGACCCACTTATCAGCATAAACATTTGAAACTGCCTCCGTATATGTGGAAGGTTCATTGTCTCCACCTGTTTCCTGTGCCACTGATAAAGCATATGTAACTAAATTTGCATATCTCTGTGGTGATCGAGTCTCTCGTCTTGATATGTCTCTAGCTATGGAATGTTCTTCTTCTACTGGTTCATCTTGAACATGATCAGGTTCTGATTCATCAGCTTGATCTGTCTGATGTGTAGAAGATGTCTATGAAGGACCTGAACTACCAATCTCTAACTACACCTGCTTCTGTGTACTATCCTCTTTTTTAAAATTACAAGGATTACAAAACTCTATTCTAGGATACAACATAGAGGACTCATCAAATGTAACATCCTTACTAATTACAAATTTAGGTGACTTGGGATTAGGACACTATAGACGATATCCTGTCACCTTTGAAGCATAACCAAGGAAAATACATTTCTTATCCCTAGGCTCTAACTTTCCCTCATTTACATGCATATATGCTGGATACCCATATATTCTTAAAGTAGAGTAATCAGCAGGAGTGCCTAACCAAACTTCCTCTAGAGTCTTGAAATTAAAAGGAGCACAAGGAGAGCAGTTAACAATGTAGCAAGCTGTAGCAATGGCTTCTGCCCAAAAATCAGGTATGAGCCCTACATTAGAGATCATAAACCGAGCCCTTTCTAAAAGAGTCTGGTTCATGTGCTCGGTAACTATATTTTGTTGCAGAGTTATTCTAACAGTGTAATGCCAAGCAATTCCTTCATTCTTGCAAAATTCATTGAATTCACCTCCACAAAATTTCAAACGGTTATCTATCTGTAGCCATTTATCATAATTTCCCATTTGCTTTTCAATCAAAACTTTTCATTGTTTAAAGGTTAAGAAAACATCATTTTTATGTTTCAAGAAATACACCCAAACCTTCCTTGAATAATCATCAATAAAAGTCAACATATACCGGACACTACCTTTAGATAGGACACAAAAGGGCTCCCAAACATCAGAATGAATATAATCCAAAATACCTTTAGTTTTGTGAACAGCTGGAGAATTGAAACTGACTCGTTTCTGTTTCCCAAAGATACAATGCTCACAAAAGTCAATCTTACTAGTACTTTGACCACAAAGTAGACCTCTCTTGCTTAACAACGTTAAACCTTTCTCACCCATGTGTTCCAAATGCATGTACCACAATTTGGTAATATCGCCATCAAGAGAGACTACCACAACACCTGTTATAGTAGATCTCTGGAAAACATACAAATTACCAGACTTGCAAGCTTTCATCAATAAAAGAGAACCTTTAGAAATTTTCAAAACTCCATGTTCAACTGAGAACTTGCACCATTGACAATCGAGAGTGCCCAAAGAGATGAGATTTTCTTCAAATCAGGAACATGTCTAACGTCAGTGAGTGTTCTAATGATACCATCATGCTTTTTGATCCGGACTATACCTTTACCAACAACTTTATAGGCAACATTTTTACCCATTCAAAACAATTCCTCCATTCAATAACTCATAAGTGAAAAAACACTCCCTGTTGAGACTAATGTGATAAGAACAACCCGAATCTAAAATTCACTCCTTATTAAACCTAACTTTATCTTCTATGGCTATAAAGATAATTCCCTCATTCTCATTTGCTGCTACACTAGCCTCGGCGGTGTTGCTGTTATTCTGCTTAACTTTATTTTTCTCCTTATATTTCAATTTATAGTAGTCAGCCTTTATATGCCCCTTTTTCGTACAATAATTACAAATTTTATTTCTATGTCTGAATTTTAACCTGACTTTGGATCTACTTCTTTCAAAATCTCTATTTTCAGATCTACCTCGTACGAATAGTCCCTCTGCCTGACTTCCCCTAGTCTCCCTAGTGATGTCCCTATCAATTTGCTCTTTTGACTTTAATGCAGACTTAATACTATTATATGAGACTGACTCTTTCACATAAATCATAGTACCACAACGATATTTAAAGAACAGGGGAAGTGAACATAACAATAATATTGCTTGATCTTCATCCTCAAATTTTACATCTATATTCTTCAAATCCAAAATAAGATAATCAAATTTATCCAGATGTGAAAGAATAGATATACCTTCTGTCATTCTCAACATGTACAACTTCTGTTCAAAATAAAGCCAATTTTCCACCGTCTTCTTAATGTACATAACTTTCAACTTGTCCCACATACTATAACTATGCTTTCACCAGCAACCTCCTGCAAAATCTCATCGGAGAGATTCAATATGATGGCTAATCTAGCCTTTATCTAGATCCGTGAATTTATCTGACGACATATCTGTTGGCTTTTTCTCCACTCCATCAAGTGCAATCTCACACTCATCTTATATTAAAATGGCTTGCATCTTGAGCTGCCACATACTGAAGTTAACGCTCCGGTTAAACTTTTCAATAAAGATCTTTGTTATCGTCATGATGGCTAAAAAAATTGATATTTCAACTATTTTTTCTATAAGTGGGCCTCACATGTGAAACCGGGATAACGAACTCCACAAGCAAAGCTGAACTTTGTTTACAAAACTGAGATAGTGGGCCCCATAAGATAAAATGAGGCAATGGGTCCCGTTTAGACTCACAATAAAAAATCTAAGTTACTTTCTGATATGGAGGGTACACCTTAGTGACAACTATAGAGCATACAATAAGTTAGACCAACATGAGAAGCTCTGATACCAGTTTGTTAAGGTAAATACTCTTGGATCAGATACCGGTTGAATTTAATAGCCCGAAAATAGTAACGAAAATAAAATGGGACAGAACATAAAGATTTACATGGTTTGGTCAATATGACCTACGTCCACGGTCAGAGGGTGAGCAATTTTTCTAATATGTGATGAATGTATGCAAGTACAAAGACTAGAACAAAAGCCTTTCAAAACTCATCAAATATATAAAAAATAACCAAAGAAAGGATGAGAGGATTTGTGCTGTTTTGGTGATTGAAGAAGAGAAAGGAATGGTGTGTAAATCTCTCAAATCATGGCTTCTATTCATAGCTGAAGTCTCACGCTTCTATCCAAAATTTCTTCAATCTGTGCGCAATCTCAACAATTGACAACAATGTCATACGCACAATGAAAATAATGTATCTATGACAAATTCTAAACGGTGGCCATCTATTTTTGACTTAGTGGAGGAGGCCAAAACATGCAACCAATAGCCAACAATTTTTGACTTATTGGAGGGGCCAAAGCAAACAACAAATCTCCACCTTGACTTGATTCCAGACAATTAGTGATATGCTCCACCTTCTCCAGTAATTATTGTTCTTTAAGACATTTTTAGAATATTCTCTATTAGTACCAAATATTAATTACGGTCTCAACTTGTGAAAATTGAATTGATGCTTCCTATAAAGTTAGATACCCCATTGAAAACGTCCTGCAGTTGAAGACTCCTATTTTTGGCAAGTTGGATTACTAGCAATCAAAGAGTATAATCTTAAGTTTGATTTCACTTATATTTTCGTAGTTTGATTTTAGTTTTTATCTTTATATAAAAAAACATTTTATTTAATTGTTAATATCAATATCATTGTAGTCATATTTTTATTACTAATAATAATTAAATATTAGATAAAAATATAAAGATAAATTAATTTTATGAATTAATTAAGTAAATAATTTATTTTTAAAATATTTTATAAAATATTTATTAATAAATCAAAGATCTAATATATTTTATTCAAATAAATAACTTAATAAGTAAAAATTATTAACAATTTAGTATTTATGTTAATATATTAAATTATTTAATTTTAAATTTATATTTTTAAAAATTTAAACTTAAAACATTTTTATTAAATAATTAAAATATTTTTTAAAATATAAAATTTAAAGTCATTATAAAAATTAAATAAAATAATATTGACCTTAACTCTTATTAGTAATTACTATTAAATAAGTAAATAATATATATATTTAGTTGATAAAACCATATTATGAAAAATGAAAAAAAAATATATTTATTTTTATGGTTTTGCACAATGCTTAAGGTTCAAATATGCTTCTTGGTTTGAAGATGCAGAAGATTTTTTAGGTCAATTAGTTTACAAATTGAGAAGGGCAGTACAAATAAGATTAGGGTTTAATGAAATTGAAGACTGGGAAAAAAAGGGATTCAAAGATTGTTATATAGTTTACTCAAAATAGTAAGTGTTAAAAAATTTTATTTTAAAAATTTTTGAAAACTAAAATATTACAAAATAAAAAAGTATATAAGGTGTCAAGTACCACATGGCATGTTGGCTAATCTAATAAGGCCACATAACCTAAAAATCCTAGAATCAAGTTAACTAGCTTTCACCTCAACTCTTTCTTCTCTCTAACCATCATCTTAATGTCTTAATCCATATTTTTAGGTTATTCATCTATTTCCTTTGTTTCAACTACACTTTTTATTGTTTCAGCCTCATTCTTGAATATGGATGTTTCTTTCTACAACTCTTGAATAATATAGAGAACCTTCTCAAAAAGCTACTAATCATATCAACAAAAAAATCAAAATTGCCAACCTATAACATATACAATACTAAGTATATTGATACAATATTTAAATTAGTAACCATCATTGAATTTTAAATCTATTATACATCACATTAAGTTATTGATTAGGACAATCTAAAAATATTCCTCTCGAGTTATTTTCACTCCACAAAGTTCTTAAAGGAGTATCATACCCATATAAGCAAACTACTTTCTTAATACAAGTGAAAATGATAGATGTTGCAAATTCTATAGCATAAATTAAATAGAGTTTTGTAAATCATATTATAACAATGAATCTTAATTAAATAATGAATCTCAATAGTTTTTGTTATCAGGTAATAAGTGGCTATAAAGATGTTAGATATCCTAATTATACGATTTGTAGTATGGTATTTGAGATTCAACTATTCCTTTGCTTTCTAATTAATTATATGTTCAAATTATAGATAATAGCCAAAAAAAGAAAAATGTCAAGCAATACCAAATATATTAAAACAATATTATAAACATCCAAAGTAGTAATTTCTATTTCATTTTTAGAATAACTTTGCACCAATTGATAAATTGAATCAATCTTTTTCATATATTCATTAGCCAATTAAAGGACTAACCCTTTACCATTAACTCCAAACTTTATCATTCAAAGAAGAAATTCTATCTAAAAACTCCCTCATATCTTTAGTCTCATTACTAGCTAGACTCTTCATGTCATATAAGTCTTTTATGAGAGGTAGTACATTGTTTTAAAAGACCATTACGAATCATCAATCACTAATTAAGTTTTGAAGGTAGGAATATACAATATCTTTAGATGTGTTCGAATTTATAAAGTTAGATTTATATTTAAATTTAACAAGTTAGATTTAGATGAGCTTTCAAGTGAAATTGTTGATTATTTCTAAGTGAGTTTGCAAAATTAGTGAAACTAAGAGTGATTTAAGGATTGGAACAATCCCTAAATTGTTAAACAAATGGACAAGATTAGTGACCCCAAGTTGTCAGTTAAGATACTCAGATGGCTATGTAAAACCTATATGAAATAATAAAATACTATTAATATGTCCAATTTTGATGAGACACAAACATGAGTCTAAAGCTCCATCATTTTGGAGTTTAAACGAAAATACAACATTCAAATTATTTTTGAACATTACTAAATATTAGAATTTAAATTACATTTTTATTCAAATATTTGGGTTGAAATTGCTCCTTTTTCTTAACATAAGATATTGCCTAAATATTTAAACATTTAATAAATTAACTGTTTGATCTTAATATCATCTAATACATACATCATTAAATTGAGGTGGTTGTCAAATGCATAAATTATTTGATTAATGGTCCTTTTGACTAAATTAATTATTTGAAAAATAAATTATTTAATTAAGAAAGGTGGATTAAGAAGGGAATAGTTATTAATAAAGTAATCCTATTAAAAAGTTTTGTTATTTCGGCTAACATATGCAAGAAAGGACAGAGAATCCAAAAATGTAATAACACCTCTCTTACACCTTGTTAATTTCGGTTATGCATGAAAAAAAAGGAGAGAGGAGTATCTAATGCATCACATCTTTCTTTAATCAAACATAAAAAAGCCATTAAATGAGACTCTTCTCATTTGTTTTAATATGGCTATATGAAAAGACCAATAACCTAAAATGATATGTCAAGTTCGGTTTTAATGATGAAAAACGGAAGATCATCCATCAAATATACCTCTTTCATCTTTAAATGAATGCTAAAAGGTTACATTTCATGCCATCATTAAAAGACAACCATTAAAACATTTAATGTTAAGATCACTACTCCATTTAATGATGATAAAGCATGATAAATACCATCTTTATTTGGCAATTCAATGTTAGATGTGTAACTGCACATTCAGCCCTAATAAAATAGAAATTGCACCTTCTATTTCTTTAAGAATTTTATTTTAATTTAATTAATCAAATGAAACCAAAGTCTAGCCCTTTTCTAAATGTTCATTTGGGCTTTTAATTAACCATTAATTAGTGTAAGCCTAACATTCAATCATGGGCGTTAAAACCTCCATTTATATTTCTTACTTTGTTTAATAACCTTCCTTAAAGCCAAGTGGGAAATCTTATAGGATTTAGATAATTCAAGCTCCAATAAGCCCATAATTAATTTAATCTCATTAGAATTAATTCTAGCTTATTAACTAAATGTCATTCCACTAAAGATAATTAGCTAAACTCTTGAATTACTAAATATTATGAGAACACATATTTCAAATAATATGTCCAATTGCAAACCTTATTATAACCATTCGCACAACAAAGGGTAAAATTACCGTTTTTTTTCCTTATATTAGTTTTTCCTTCTAGATCTCCCGGTTTACTATATGTGGTGATTAACACACAAGATCTCATCTTAGTGTTAGGACTTGATGGGTAGCTAGTTCATCAAACTCCTGGGGCCAATTAAATCACCAATCTCTATAAAATATTTAGAAGTGATGACGTCACTATAAACTCTTTACTTGAGTGAATGTTCCCTGATAGATGTTTTCATTAATAATTCCAATATACAGACACTGGATTAATACTCTGTAAAAATCCATCAAATCAAGAATTATAATGAAAAACATATGAGTTCACCATTCATTAAGATTGCGGTCCATAATAAGCAAATGCTAAAATGTATGTTTGAAGACTAAAGTAGCGGCCTACTTTATTCTTAAAAACATACTTGATTCCAGATTCATTTAATAGTGTCATTATCGATAGTCAACTACTATTATAATATGAAACTCATCATTCCCTTGAATTAAACTCTTCACTTGCACAGAGATAAATCGCAACACTGTAGTCTAAACCATAATCAAGCGACCAACTTGATTATTCAACTATGAATCCATTAATTTAGACTCTAATAATATACATGTTTCCTATACGTCTTCATGTATATTTATATCATTAACAAAAGAATTTGGGTTCCTTATAACTAGTTATATTTTGCTTATACAAATAAAACCAAACTTTTTTGTTTTATTAATAATAAATATTTTTATTACAAAACTGTAACTAAAGAAGATTAAGTTACATGTAAATACATTTGCTTTCCAATGCATTATATTTACATAATTCCAACAAATGCATCAAATCACATATTATGCTATCAATAACTCTCATTCAGTGTGCATAGTCATATAGAACATTCATCGAATCTAAGTCCAACATGCAACATATAGTTGAGAATACGATTTTCATATTCACATTCAATTTGTAAACACTTCCAATACAGTCCCGAATATCAAAATCCTCAAATCATTAATGTCTGGAATTAACACAAACATATCAGTAACAGTTCAATATCTAATAGTTAATTAAGAACAATTCAAATATAGTGAGTAAACATCTAGGTTAACTCACAGTA
>JAOSBK010000009.1:24750359-24768345 GCA_027568895.1 Erythroxylum shatona | reverse complement strand
CTTACTTGATTCACCTAACTGAATCCTGCATATCATTTAAATTCATGAATTTTCCTTTTCTTTGCACATGAATAATTTACCACAAATTTCTCATTTAATTTTATTTAATAATTCTAAATATCACTAAAAGATCGGGGTCCAACAAAAGGTTTATGATATAATCAGTAATAATGTGTAGAGGTGGCAGGATTTTCCTATAGAGCTTATTGCTAATTTTGAACCCATTCAATACCAACCGAATAGTTCTCTGAATTATTTGGAATGGATTCCTAGTTCTTCAAAGACTTACACCAATGGTTTAGCTTACAAACTCTTAAGACCCTCAACCCAACAAGTACCTTGATATAACCTGGTTTGGTTCAAAAATAACAGCCCAAGGTGTTCATTCATTCTTTGGTTAGCTGTCCTAAAAAAACTTCAAATAAGGGATAAACTTCACTTTCTTTAAACTCCCAACCATTGTTCTCTTTGTTTTTCAGACATGGAATCCTATGAACTTCTATTTTTTAACTACCTTCTCTCTAATTTTGTATGGAAACATTGCCTCAACCACTTCCAAATCCCTATGCCCAACTCATCAAGCCTTCCTTCTATCCTAACTTGGTTTCACCAAAAACCACCACATAATTCCATCTTCCTTATTCTTTTATCCACAATGGTTTACCACATTTGGACCGAAAGGAATTCAAGAACATTGAAGGATGTAGCTATGGAGGTGGAGAGCTTATAAGCCAGGATAATCTTCCAAGTTCTAGAGAATCTCAGCCTACACACATAGAGAGGTAATTAGATCTATTTTGCACTAACTTTGTGATGCATATTGTTGTTCAATTGGGGGGACAAATTTACACTCCCTCTCCACACGGATGAGACCTCATGGATGGACACATGTTCAAAGGCACAACAGGCTTTCCAAATGCAATTCAGGTTACATGAGCTTTGTTAAGAAATGGTTTTTACACAGAAAATCATTGCCTATGGAAGCTCCTATTGGAACAATTGAGATTATGTAGACAGATTAGCAGGTTTTTGAAGATGTCTTGATCTTACTTGATTGGACCGTGGATAAGCTCGTGTGTATCTGGGCATATGCTGACATGTTGCGGTATTTGATGATGCATTATTGCTTGATGTATAACTAGGCATATGCGGTATTTGGTTTAGCTTAGTATTGTTGCTTAACTTCTGGAAGGATACTGGTTACTACTATCATGTAGGACTTAGGACAGGCGATTGATGGTAGGGCAGTTAGTTGCATGCCATTATGTATTTTGCATGTTAGGAGATTACCTACGGTATCTCTTGTTTGTACATAACTCTTTATTCTTATGAAGTTACTGATTTATCAAAAAAAAATTACAAATTACAATGCTTATATATATTCATTGTCATCCTTAGATATGATGAAGTAAAAGTTTAAGAAGTGCTTCATACTTAAATTCAATTTATTATTTTGAATTATCTCGTCCAAATAATTTATTTCACATATGGTAATTATTTGAATCTTAACAAGGATCATTTAAGTTCTTTTTTATTTTTTATTATTGTATTTTTATTTTAAATAAAAATACAAGTATATTGGTTTTTTGATTGCAATGTAAATATATTTAAGGGTTTCTCGAGTCCAAGGTGACGATTTTAGTTTTTATTTCTTATTTTTAATTATTGTTTTTTAAACAAAATTGAATAATGCTTAATTATTAATGTTAATGTAGCTATATTTAGGGGTGGCTAGAGCCTGACTCAAAAATAGGTGTACAAAATCAAGACTCATAATTAAGCTCGAGTTTGAATTTTTTAATTTAAATAATTATATAATTTTTTAATTATTTTATTTGACTAAAATTTATTTTAAAAATTTTTGGACTACAGAATAAGTGGAGCATAAAAGCTCAAACACGATCCTATTTCAAAATTCAAAACTTACGAAAAGTACTAGTGCAACCTAATACTTGGTCAAACAAGGGTGATTCTGTTAACTCTGGTCGAGTTAAGCCAGACTCGATCTTTAATGTCAAGTGTAGTTATATTTTTATTACTAATAATAATTACATATTAGATAAAATTTAATGATAAATTAATTTTATTGCATTAATTAAATATACAAATTTATTTAAATCTTTTATATAATATTTATTAATAAAATATCAATAAAATGTTATATTTTATTAAAATAAAAATTTATAATTAAATTTTTACTTATAAATAATATTTCGTTATTAAAGCAAATAAAATTGAAATTATATATTTTGATGATGTTTTAAATTTAAATTATGTTTATCAAGAAATTTGATATATTTAGTCAACAGTAAATTAGATTTAAAATAGAAACAAAAAGTTATTTCAATAAGTTATAAATTGGAAGAAACAAAGTAAAAAGATAAAATAAATTTAATAACATTTTTATTACATTTAAAATTAAAAATAAAAAAATCAAAGTAGAAACAAACATGTCCTTTTTTTATGCCCGTTATTAATTAAAAGGAAAATTTAGATAATACGTGTTGATTGGCCGTTATTAGAAGGAAAAAAAAGAGATGAGAAAGGTCAAATATGTAAATATCAAGACATCCAGCAGATATTACAAGGGTCAACTATTATTCCCTTCCGCTGAGGTCCCAGCCAAATTTAGATGCAGGGATCATGTTCATTGATTTACAGCCTACAGAAAATAAACATTCTTTATATTCTTTTCATTAATTTTCTTTATTCAAAATATTTTAAAAAATTGACAAAAATTATAATAAAATGAAAGAGAAAATAAGAAATTTGACCTTGAATGAAAGTTATCATAATTTAATTCTTAATAAGAGAATATAAATGCAAAGTTTATTACTCTCTCCTGTTCAAAATAAGTATCGTTTTAGAGAGATGCACACTTATTAAAAAAGTTAGTGAAATGCTTGATATACCCTTATTAATTACATGTTTAATTGCCTTGAAAATATAATCTGTATAATTAGGATGTGAGAGAAATTAAAAAGTAATTTTGAAAATAAAATTATAAACATGCATGAAAAATCGTGAACGACACTTATTTTGAATAATTAAAATTCTTCTAAAACGACACTTATTTTAAATAGGAGGAAGTATTTTGGAAGCTTGTCCCGCATCTTAAGAACTTATGGTAAATATCATGTTAATACTGGAGTCAGGATGAGATGTGACGTGTCAATTATTATCCTTTATCAGAAAAAGGCATGTTAATTGGTTTAACAGGTCAATAATTGTCAACAATTTCCGAAAGGGATATCCATCTTTCACACACCTCGATCACTTGGTGATGGTAGGGTAAAAGGGTTGTCACCTTCGTCGTGTTCTCTAGCTGCCTGGACTCTAGCGAAATGAGTATAATCATGTAAAGAATTTTAGGATCCAGGCTTTTGATCACATCAAATATCTTTTTGCGATATGATTCTTAGGCCTTGTTTTTCAAAAAAGAGTCATAATAGGAGCTTCCGTGCCGAAACCATATAGAAAGTGCATCAACAAATGGAGGAGAGCTCCTGCAGTTGCCCAATTTCCATACTGACGTAACACCTTGCCCAACTCACGGTCCGACCCTATCTCACCAAACTTGATTAACCCACTAATTAAGAACAAAAGCAACTATTGATCTGTGAGAAAATTTTACTCTCTCCTATTCAAAATAAGTGTCATTTTAGAGATATTTTAATTATTCAAAATAAGTGTCGTTTACGATTTTTCATATATTACCCTTTAATTTCTCTTACATCCTAATTATATAGAGTATATTTTCAAGACAATTCAACATGCAATTAATAAGGGTATATCAAACATTTCACTTTCTTAATAAATGTGTATTTATTTAAAACGACACTTATTTTAGATATGAGAGAGTATGTTATTTTTCATATCAATCTTTTAATGATTAAATCCTTCAATTAACAATAAATTGCGGGTGTTATCCAAAGTCCTCACTAACAATAAGCACCTAATGGTGATCATAATGGGTTGGATTGTTGTGAATAGTCATGGCCAGTTGTATGCATGATCTATCGATGAACCAATTAGGGGTTGGCATGACTCCACATCGGCTAGTGGGTCTTTGACGTAAACAAGTGATCATGTGTTTCTAAGGCTTGAAACTTGGCTCATGATTGTCTCTCTCAACCACACTAATCGATACGTTTCAAGTAAACAGGTTGCCTAGTTATTGTTTGAGAATATATAAAATTAATTGAGCTATTGTGGTGAAATGGTCACTTAATATGATATCAGAGCCTTTATGACCAAATGGTCATGAATTCGAATTATATCATCCACCTATTCTAATTAAATTAAGTACAAGGTAAAATAGGTTTATGCAAGTTTCAATCCCAAAAAACTTTCACTTGAAGGGGTGTGTTAGAGAATATATAAAACCAATTGAGTTGGCCTCACACAATAACTTAAACTATTATGATAAAATGGTCACTTAACAATTCTATTCTCTGTTACCATAAATTGGAATGAAATTAAAACCAGGGTTTGCCTCTTCTTGGATGCGTTTGTTTTCTACTCTCCATATATAAGAAAATATGCAAGAGCTTAGTTTGTAAAAATTACAGTAATGTTGAACTATTCCTTACTTATGTGGTTAGGTTTAGCATAAAAGAAGTATAAATAAGTAAACATAATCAGTTGTTCCAGTTTCTTTTGTTGCTACATCGGAAGAAAAAAGTTGAATAATTTCCTGATGACGACGATATATTGATTGTGTAGGACCTGCGTACAAT
The DNA here is from genome assembly GCA_027568895.1 of Erythroxylum shatona. Lineage (NCBI taxonomy): Eukaryota > Viridiplantae > Streptophyta > Magnoliopsida > Malpighiales > Erythroxylaceae > Erythroxylum > Erythroxylum shatona. The sequence goes on along the minus strand of JAOSBK010000009.1, from coordinate 24,763,606 downwards.
TGAATGAAAATGGAAAATTTTGTTCCAGAAACTGAAAGTGATGAGAAATAGTGCTTAAACATATATAACCTGGACCTTGTCGATTTGTGACTCCAAGTCAAGTTGGGGAGTTAAATCGGATGCATATTCGCTCGATACTCAAGTTTTGGTCTTTATCAAATCTGGGATGGAGCGTAAATGAGAAGACATTTCCGTCTGGTTCCAACTTCCTTCCAAGGTTTTCTCCACAGGGTAAGTCTTGTTGACACCACAAAAACTTGAAACGGTTTGATCTCCTTTCTAATTCTCTAGGGCTTTTCCCTTTATTTGTTTACCAAGTTTTCCATACCGATTAGCTGATAATAAAAATGTGTAATTAATAACGAAATGATCTAAATTTGTTGCAAACAATATGTATAGGTCCAATTATGCTATTTAGTATCACATATAAATATGGTTTTATAATAGACATAAATACTGCTGGTTTTGAATTCGGTCATGAATATTTTAACAAATTAATCTTTTGTTTTAAAACAAAATCACATACAAATATGTAAATTCATAATTATAATTAAGATTTAATTTTGAGTTTGATCTTTTAATAAATTTATTGAGCATGATATGGCTATTATTACGTAGGATTATTAAAATGTTTTGACGATATGTCTCAATTGTTAATTAATATGAGTCTGTCTTACTATTTTATAATTATTACAAAGTAATATTTTAATTACCAAGAGAAATAGGAAAAATAATTAAATCATCATCTTTGAATTTTAGCTATTCAAAAATAGTAATAATAATTAATGAATAATTCAATGGTTTTGGTTAATTTATTAAAATTCATATATACACATCTTACTTGTGTTAACATATATATAATATTATACAGTTAAGTATTTTTTTTTTTGGTTACAACTAAGAGAAAACTAAAAGTACCTCATAAAAGAAATATCACAGGCATCAACCCATATAATTAAGAAGAGGGTGGTGGGAATATCGTCTCAAATCTGAAAATTTGAAGATATGTCATGATCCAAGTTAACCAAATAATCCTCTGCAAAATTATCTTCACGAAGCACATGTCTAATAGAACAACTCCAATTCTTAGCAAGTAAAGCTTGAATATCTACAACCAAAACAGATAGGGAATGTGAAGAGACAACACCACAAGTCACCATCTTCACGTCTTCCATGCTATCAGATTTTACCACGACCTGTCGAAAACTGTGATCTCACACAAAAATCAAACAATTTAACACTATTCCTGTGATCATATCATAAACTTATTAAATTCCGATCAAGTATGTCATTGTGTAATTGCTAGTTGTATGGATTTAATTTTAAAACTTGCATATAATAAAATTCGATTCATTCATCAAAATTTATCTATACCCATTGTTACTTGAAAATATTATATACGCCTAATTCCAATTAATTAAGCTTGTCCTTCAAAACTTTGGCTGCTAAACAATATTGACTTAGATGAAAAAGTAAATAACTTTTACGGACGTGAAAAAAGAAACAGATCGATGCGGTGTACGTGTACTGTGTACATGTGCTTTTGGCAATTTGAGAAGAAACACGATAAGACGATTAGAAAGGCCGTACACCGCTAACTCCCAATAAGGTGGTCGCTGTCGGATTACATAATGGGAAACTACGTAGTTTCAAAGGCTTAAAAGTTCCTTGTGCTTTTTCCAAAGAAAGTGGTTGGTGGCATGGCCTAGAATCCCGCTTCTTGTTGGCTTCCACTTTGTTTCTTTCTCGTACCTTGTCATGTCTTTGTATTTTCAGACAAGTTAATGTACAGTTATACATTAACTAATAATTCAACCCTTAAAACTGAAGGGTAAGAAATCTCAAGGCACACATGAGTTGATAAGGGGCTCTCTTGGTTTAAGTGAGGTCACAGGTTCGAACTGTCCTCATGTATGCAGCCGTTTAAAATTTGGAGTCAGAGCTTTGCCTCCCGCAAGGGATCTACGCAGTTCGAATGGGAATTAGTCTGGGTGTAGATAACTTAAAGGTGTCTTTTCATAGTTAGAACCCTCCTAAGATACCTCGTGGGCAACCAAAATAAAAGATTGAAGGTAATAGATCAAAAGGTTATTTAGTTAATCTTTGTATACCACATGACCTATATTAGTTTGACTATCAATTTTTCTCTACTTTTTTACTTTTCTCTCCCACAAAAGTAAATAAAGGAGGAGTTTGTGGAGGGGATTACACCAATTATAAATCTAATGGTCCCCCTTCCATTCTCCATTATATGATTTGAGACTGGACCCGTCTGATACCATATGTTGGGTGTGTTTTCTTTTTTCAGTTCCAATATGTTTGAGAAAATAACATATCAAAAGAGGCATTAGGTTATTCAATGTGTGTAACACAAACCAGAGCTTACTGAACCCGTCTCTACGACGGAGGAATGGTGGTGAACGGCAGGTGGTACCAGAAAAGTAGCACAGACCGACAGACCATGTGATGATTCGATCCAAAAATAATTACGCATAAGACTTATCTAATAATACCTTATTATTAGAGGCATAAAAAGGCAAAATTATTATTGCAGTTAGAAAGATATTATCATACCACCCACTGTTGGCTGGGTTTCTAGATAACAAATTGAAAATGGAAGACATCTTGATTAAGTAAAGATAACGTTTGACAATGCCACCCCATCTAAGCACTCATTCCGCTTTATTTAAGTGTTATATCACTTGTATTATCACATTACTAATGTCATTATACTCTTCTGACTTTAGTACTGAGCGATATGATTACATGTAGGGTTGTTCTGTTATATACTAGGGTTTGACTCGTGACAAATTTGATCAGGAGACGACGATCGGGTGGCGAAATTCCAGAGGTCAACTTCGCTACTGTTGAAATCTTGGTTTCCATGGTAAGACCTGTTTGATGGAAGAGAAAATGACGATCGTAGGTTTGGCAACTGGACATCATGATGATTGGGAAGGGTGTAATAGGCCATGGCGGGATCATTCAAGCATGCTAGTTGCCTGGAAGTTTCACTTTGACCATTTAACTGAGAAGCTACCAGGCGATCAAGAGCTGCCCAGTTGGTGGGTCTCGAGTCGATAGGATAAACCGGGTTGGGATTGGTGCAACCCACCTGATTGGTTATCGAGTCTTCATTGTCTGTGATCATGGCTTGGTAACAACTTTGGCTTTGGCTACTCGTTGAGTTTGGGCTCTCTAGGCTTGGAAGCTTCATAAACCTCTCATTATAGCTATTGCTGCTAGCTGTATCGATTGGCCGGAGAAATCTTCCATTGTTAATAATGTCAGCTTCGTTCTCTTCCTTACGTGCCCTTCCCATGTGTTGAAGTATTTGATCTAGAGCTCCTTCACTGAAAGAGCTGAACATCTGTGACGTCCTGGTCTCTGCAGTACTGATAGAGGATGCACTTAAAGGACTGTCTAGGGTTTTGTGGAGATTCTTTTTCTTAAAGGTTCGGCAAACCACCCATCCCTCTTCCTGCGTTGCCTCTCCCATTACATTGGAAACCTGAATTTACAACTTAGCTAACGTAAGAGGTTGGTGATCAGGATTTTTTTCAACAAATGCAGATCGGTGTACGTTATAGAAAAGGCTTACATTGGTATCGGTGGTGTTATCGTCCAATCTGTACTCATGCATGATCCAGTCGGATTTTTGACCATGTGGGGCTCGACCCTTGTAGAAAACTAGAGTTTTCCTCATTCCAATCCTTTTCCCATTGCTGTATATCACCTTATCACGGCCTGTGGCCTTCCAGAACCCAGCAGCAGTAGCTCTATTTGTTCGAGTTCCTGTCGGATACTTCTTATCTTTGTGACTGAAAAAGTACCAATCGTTCTGAGGGGTAGTCCCTATTCTGCATCTCTCTACAAAAACCAAAATCTAAACTCCTTAACATCATCAAGTTACAAGAATTTAAAATATATTCGCAGTTATACACTAAATAGAGGAAAAGAAACCTTGAATGTCCCATGGTTCGAGTTTGTTAAGATCAACATCTCGAATAACGTCTAAGTCGATCTTCTCGTAAGAAACCTTCTTCTTCAGGTAGTAATGCAAGAGCTCTTCCTCTGTGGGATGGAATCGAAAGCCTGGAGGGACCTGAGACTGTCCATTTACGGATATGCTCATGCTCTGTGTCATTTACAAGCAAACCAGAGAGAGATGAGAAGGTGGAGAGGAAAAGAGACACAATCAGAAAGGACAGAATATAGAAATGGAAGGTAGGAGAAGTGGAGTAACTAGTTTGTTGTAGTAAGGAAGAGTATGTATAAAGGCTATTTATATATGAGATGTAAGGACATAAAAGGCCAGAGACACATGGAAATTGAGGTTTGTTTCACGGTGATTATTACAGTCTTGGGGTGGGGTTAGTTTAACTATGCGCATGAGAAGAGCAACCTACCTACATGGATAGAGATAGGGCACTGTTTTTGGAATTTTAGGTGGGTCCAAACGAAGGGTATCAGAAATGGGTCCCAGAAAGACACAGTGGGCAACAAGACTGCAGGGGGCAAGCCTCCATCGAAACTATGACCTTCGACCTTAAAATCTCCATAGAAAAGCACCTCTTAAACAACCGTAGACCTCTCTCTCTTTCTCAGAGTCTACTCGTGCAACCACCACCAACAAAAAAGAGAGATGATGGGTGGGTCTCTTTGTCTCACTTTGCTCGCGCAACCACCGCAAACAAGAAAGAAATGATAGACTTAGGCACTGCCCTATCGGTTTCCGGGACTGTTAGACAAAAAGGGTTGAAAAAGATAATATCCCATGTCTCTTCTCTGGTAAAAAGGCCATTGATCGGACTAGCTAGCTTGTTAAATCTTCTCCCACCGGTTAAGTCTTTTTACGCAAATGAAAAATGGATAAGCTAAAACTTAGAGCTTTTGAGAATTAAAAATGGCTCAGAAAAGTTGTTTCACGTAGTTTACCTCATTGAAGTTGTGCAGTGGTCTCACAAATTTTCTCTAAGGAACAAATAATTTTTATAAAACAAACTATTAATTCAAAGTTTTACATTGTTAGTAATAATTACGATCAAATATACACATTAGTGAGACATTTACAATAGAATTATGTGAAAATACAGAATTTGTAGCCTGGCATTCACTACAAGTAGCCAAGTGTGTATGCAAATCCTCATAAACCTGAAAATACGTGTTAATGAGTGTAAGGGTCTCCCAAAAGCGTCACGACTAGTGGAACCATTATGCAATTAGTTACAAAGCTTTTGAAAGAGTTCCAAATAGTTATCATTTTGTTTCTCCTCACAATTCCCGGCTTCTAATCATTGTTCTTGGCTGATAAATGACGTACCAACCGCTTTAATCTTTGGTTACTAACAAGTGAGGAGCTCAATATCTCCACCTTTTCGCATTTCTTTTTTCACTTTTTAATTTCTGACCTGCCGCCTGTAACATAATATGGCCTTTGAAATGCATATTTAATCCCTAAATTGTTGTCATGGTTGTTGAGGGATAAGTGGTTTAATTTTATATTGTAACAAAACATACATAATACGATCGAGATCAGGTTGCTCTGTCTTATTTTATTAATGTAAGTTAGTGTATTTCTCATATAAGCCGTAAGCCAAATTTTGATGTTCACACAGATTCTGAATTTTTACAATGCCTGCCTTATCATTTGAAATAAGAAAGAACCTCTCCTATGCTTGACCTGCTTGTACTACTTACATGCATACGACAGGTTTCTTGCGTTTCCATGCTAAATTAATATTCGATCATTTCTCAAATTGAATGCGACAATGTCTCCATATGGTTGAAAAACTAAAAAACCTTTTGTTTTCTTTGTTAATTTAATTTTGGATACAAGAGAGGTATATATACAAATAATACAAAAACAAGAATAGTAGTATACTACATTAGCTTCTTAATTTTATGCACCAGGGCCATGATTTTTTATTGGCAATGATTTTGTTAGTTGTCTTGATTTGACTGTCACGATTTTTCTTATTCCATGTTATATTAATCTCTTTTACAATAATTTTTGCTTTCTTATCAGCCTCTTTCAAGGTGGAGGCAGAGTACTGTAACTGAAGTCCCATCTTACTAAGAAGAAATAAAAATGATGCTCTTGAACTTTAGGACGCACGTGAGTTGGTAAGGGGCTTTTCTGGCTTAAGTGAAGTTGCAGGTTTAAACCCTTTTCATGTATGCAGCCGTTTAAAATTTGGGGTTAGAGTTTTACCTCCCGCAAGGGACCTATCCGGTTTGAGCGGGGATTAATTAGTCTAGTATGGATGGCTTAAAGGTATCTTCCCATAGTTGAGACCCTTCTAGGACACCTCGTAGACAACTAAAAAAAATAAAAAAATAAGAAAGAAAATGATGCTCTTGGCAAAAATTTGGTGAAGCAATCTGCAGCCTGATGAAAAGATAACATAAATAGTGTGACAAGGTTACTCGTGACCACTTTGTCTTTCACAAAGTCATAATCTATTTCAATATATTTTGTCATTGCATCAAATAAAGGATTGACAGACATATAAGGAGCAGTAATATTGTCACAAAATAACTAAGGAGGTTGAAAAAAAGGAAATGTCGATGTCACGTACAAGAATGTAAGCCATGTTAACTCAGCAGTAGTGGAGGCCATGCTTTTGAACTTGGATCTAGCAATTGTGGATTGCGTTTTTTAACACCATGAGATGCAATTGGCTCTTAAGAAGACACTAAACTGATTGTGCTTCGTCGTCTTAAAGGGCTTCCTCCCCAGTCAGTGTGAAAAAAGGTATATAAAGTGAGTGAACTACGAGGTATAAAGTGAAATCCATAGTATTGTGTTCCCTTAGGATAACAAAGTATTCATTTAACTGCCCTGAGATGTAATTCAATGGATTTATTTAAAACCTGAAAATTTGTATTCACTACAAGTTAGATATAAGAAATAATATTGTAATAGAACCTTGATGATAGACAATTAAAAAGGAATCTACCTTACTGCAATAGAAACCAAGGTGTAAAAGGAATTGAGACCAATGATCAAAACAAGTTCGAAGGGCTTGCTTTAACCTATAAGGGGACTTGTGAAGAAGGCATATAAGATTATGAACATCTACAAACTAGAGGGTTACTCCGTGTACACAATTTCTTTCAAGCTTCTATGAAAAAGGCATTATTGATGTCAAGTTATTTTATACACCAATTTATTGAAGTAGAAATAGCAACGACAAGTTGAATAGTAGTATAAAAAATAATAACAATGTAGAGGTCTTATTAAACTCAATGCCAAAAAATTTGGGTAAAACCTCAAGTAAAAAAACTAGCTATTAGTCTATCTATAAAGCCATCTTCACGGTGTTTAATTCGAAAAAACAATTTTGACCCAACTACATTCATATTTGATGGCTGTGGAAAACTACTGACTAGGCCTTGCTTGAATGAAGAACAATTCTTCCTCTACAGAATCCACCCAACGAGAGTCCTTAAATGCATGGTGGTGATTTCATGGTTCTGTATAGGTAACGTGTCTTGGATCAAGTTGTATTGATAGTCCTACGAATGTTTGGAGGTGGTTTATCTTATTGTGGATGAACACAAGCTTCATTTGTACTACTATTGACGTTGACACCATTTAAGCTATTAACCTGGTCATTTGATAATGCAATAACTTGTACATCTACTAGGCCTATTGTATCATTCGTCAATATGGTAGCATGTGCATCAACTAGTTCCGTTGTTGCCAATGATTTAGTTTCTTACAATTCTTCCACATTAGAAAGTGCATCATTTTTAAGGTTTGGAGCTAGCATGTTATGGTTATTAAGAGTTATTCCACTATCTGCATCATAACAAGTATTACTGTTCAAAATAGAAGATTGCATTACTAATTACATTTCAAATTAATACTTAGGAACAATATTAGGTGTGATGTTAAACCATTCAGCAAAGGTTGGAATTTCAATAAGTTCCAATTACATTGGATTTGACTCTACAGGAGCTAGTTTGTAGAGAAATTTGTCTTCTTAAAAAACATGTCTTGAGGTGTAACCTCTCTTCTTCTGAATTTTGCAACATTGATAGGCCCTGTGGATTAGACTATAATCGATAAACACACATGGATATGTCTTCTTGACAAACTTATTTCCCCCTTGAGGCTTTGGAGATGACATATATAAACATCCAAACACTTACAAGCTTTTATAACCAAGTTCCAAGTGGTATAAATTGGTTATATAAACTAAGGATGACATCCTATTAATTAAGTAGGTAGCTGTAAGAATTGCTTTAACCCTTAGTGTGAAAAAATAAGGTTAAACATTTCTCAACAATATATATGTACTTTCTTTCAGCTACATCATTTTGATATGGTCGCCCAAGGCATGAGATATGTAGTTGAAGTCTATAGTCACCAATATGTTTGAGAAAATCCAAAGATTTTAATTCTCTAATCCTATCATATTGAAAATTTTTAATCTTTTTGTCAATTTGGTTTTCTACAAATCGTTTAAAATTGAGAAGTAAGAATAATATATGACTTTTTAAAAATGGTATAAACCATTAAAGCTTGAAAATCATCTATAAAAATAATATAAAATTGAAAACTTTGATTGGAAACAATAGAAGCAAGTTCCCAGAGATCAGAATGTACCTTCTGTAAAGGAAAATAAAAAGTTTTGTTATTCAAATTAAAGGATTGTTTACAACTCTTTCCCAATAAACAACCACCACAAATCAAATGCATAGTTCGTCAATTAGTGAGATCAATATCTTTCGTCCTTTTTAGCAGAGAAAAAATCTTTGCATTTAGATGTTTAAGACGTTGGTGCTAGAAGGAAGATAAGTTGCCCCATTTGATTGCATATAAAGCTTTACTAAAATTTGAATCCAAAATATATAATTGTTTCTGCATACGCCATTTTCCTAATGTTCTCTTGTTTTTATCCTCAATAAGAAAATCATATGGAGTGAATTCAATAGCTCAAGAGTTATCGACAGTGATTTTGCATATTGAAATTGAGTTTTTCTTTAGTTTAGAGAAAATAAGAACATCAATTAAATTTAAACTGCTTACACTTATATCATCAATATATGTTATAAATAATTTTCTCCATCTCTAAAATAAATAACATCATTCCATTTATATAGTTTTGGACAAAGCAACACTGTCGTTGTTATCTATCGATCATATGAAAACAATAAGCTGAGATGCAGAAAATGTTGAGAGAGAAAGCTAGTGTGAGAAACGATATGAAAACAGGGGCAAACAGAGGAGCTTAAGAACTCAGTGAAAAACTGAGATTTCATTCAACGATCGTATTATACAACTTCAGTAATCGACTGTACATTTATAGCTATTTGCTAACTGTCATCTAACTGATTGTAACCAGCTGTTCTTGAATGTCTTGAATTCTTGCATTCTTGAGTTCTTTACGTAGCTGCATGGCTTGTATGAACGTCTTCAAGTTGTCCGAAAATTTTTGAGACATATAACCTACATTCTCCTCCTTGGATCAGGAATTTAACTTCTGAACTCCCACCATTTGCCTTAATTGTTGAAATCGCGACTCATGAAAGCCTTTAGTAAAGAGATCAGCCTTCTGATTCTCCGTAGAGATATACTCTAGTTTTAACTCACCTTCGTGTTGTACGTCTCTTAGATAATAATATCTAAGTTTGAAATGTTTCGTCTTTCCATGGAATACCGAATTCAATGAGATGGAAATTGCCGCCTGATTATCTACATATATCACAGTGGCTGAAGTTAGATGAACTTGCAGATCTCCAAACAATTTCCTCACCCACACAACTTGCTTTGCTGCTGCGGTTGCTGCCACCAATTCAGCTTCAGCTGTTGAGAGAGCTACCAGCTCTTGTTTCTTTGAACTCCAGGAAAAACACGTTGATCCTAACGTCAGATAGTATCCAGACATGCTCTTCATGTCCTCGGTTGCTCCTCCTCAATCACTGTCCTCATAACAACTGAGCTTATAGTCACCTGTTCTCTCATATAAAAGACCGAATTCGATTGTCCCTCTTAGATACCTCAGCACCCTCTTAATTGTTGTTAAATGTTGTCTTCCAGGATTGCTCAAGTACCTGGAGAGTAAGCTTACCGAATATATTATATCAGGTCTTGTGGCTGATATATACATTAGGCAGCCTACCATGCTTCTGTATTTTCTACAATCTACTTCATCTCCACCTTCCTTCTTCATGAATTTTTCTTTCAGGCTTAGTGGAGTTGAGACAGCCTTACATTGATCCAAATTGAATTTCTTCAATACATCACATACGTATTTCTTCTGACTTACCTTTATTCTTCCTTCACGCTGATCGATCTCCATCCCCAAAAAATATTTCATCAATCCTAGATCTGTCATTTCAAAAACTTTGCCAAACTGTTGCTTCAGGGAACTTATCTACTTCTCAGAGCTACCAGTGATCAGCAAATCATCTACATAAATTGAAATCACAATTTCATCACCTTCTTGTACCCGCACATAAAGGGTCGGTTCACTACTTCTTCTTCTGAAATCAATCTCCAAGAGAAATGCATCTATCGTAGCATACCAACACTGAGGGGCTTGTTTAAGCCCGTAAAGAGCTTTATTCAATTTATACACACACTCCTCTTTTCCCTTTATCACGAACGCTTCCGGTTGTTGAACATAAATCTCCTCCTGTAGAATACCATTGAGGAAGGCGGACTTAACGTCCATTTGGTGTATCTTCCATCCCTTCTCAGCTGCTAATGCCAATAACAGCCTGATCGTTTCAACCCTAGCCACAGGCGCAAATGTTTCTCCGTAATCCACACCTTCGACTTGTTCGTAGCCCTTTACAACTAATCTCACCTTCAGCTTGTTGACCGATCCATCGGGATTCAATTTAGTCTTGAATACCCACTTCAATCCGATTGCTCTCTTGTTCGGAGGTTTATCCGTCAACGTCCATGTCTGATTCTTATTAATCATCGTTATTTCTTCTCTCATGGCTTCGAGCCACTTGGAATTTTGCAAAGCCTCTTGAACCTTTGAAGGCTCCAAAATTGCTTCATTGCTTCTTTCATAAATTTCTGCCAGACTTCTCATTCCTCTTACCGACATATGGTTGTAATCTTCATCGGACTCTTCTGGAACTTCTTCATCAGAATTCCCTCCATGTGGCTCATGTTGGGCCACTGGATCTACTTCCTCATCCGTAAGTTGTAGTTGATCCAGATCATCATCATTTTCCAAATCACTTGTTAATTGTTGGTTATCCGAGGGCAGAGTGGCTGTCTCCCTCGCTTCCCTAGTCTTCTTCTTCTCTTCGGTCCAACTCCAAGGCTCATCCTCAAAGAAGATTACATCCTTGCTCACTTTCACTTTCTTTAATTCCGGATAATATAGTCTGTAGCCTTTACATACCTCCGAGTATCCTACGAAGATTGCTGTCTCCGTTTTGCTATCCAATTTATTCCTATTGACTTGAGGCACGAGAACACTGCAAGGAGATCCGAATACTTTCAGATTCCTCAACTTTGGCTTGCATCCATGCCACATCTCATATGGTGTTTTATCATCAAGGGCTCGGGTATACAGTCGGTTTAGTAGAAAACACGCAGTTGTCACTGCCTCAGCCCAGAAGTCTTTCGGGAGTTTCTTCTCTTCCATCATACACCTTGCCATCTCCACTACTGTCCGGTTTCTTCTCTCCACAACTCCATTTTGTTGAGGAGTGTACGGGGTAGTGAATTGATGCTTAATACCTACAAGCTTACAAATTTGATCAAACTCGTGAGAGGTAAATTCCGTGCCATTGTCTGTTCTTACAAACTTAATGCTTGCTCCGGATTGATTCTCTATAAGAACCTTGAACTCCCGAAATGCTTTGGCTACTTCTCCTTTGGATTTTAAATAGAAAATCCACAAGTACCTTGTATAATCATCTATGATTAACAAGAAATAACGACTACCATTTAGAGAGGTGATTGACATCGGTCCGCATACGTCCATGTGCAATAGTTGAAGCCTTTCCACAACTCTTCACTTTGATTTTGGAAACGGCGTACATGATTGCTTGCCCTTCATGCAGATCTTACATGCAACGTAATCATGCGGGACCGGCGGCAACTCCTCAACCATCTGTTTCTTCTGCATTGCCTCCAACCCCTTCATATGATAGTGACCGAGCCTTCTATGCCACAGATCAATTTCGCCTGTTTTGCTCACCAATGCTTCTTGCTGTAATTCCTCTGGTCTTACCACAAAGCTCTTGTTTTTCATAGTTGTGGTGAACAGCTCCCTCCTGAGCTTGTCCAGTACCCTGCATTTATCAGATTCAAAATAAACCGACGTACCTTTCTCAATCAATTGGGCCACGCTCAATAGATTATGCTGTATCTTGGTCACCAGCAACACATCGGGGATGGTTTTGACACCAATTTTGGTCTGTATCTCAACCATTCCTCTACCTTCTACATGAATGAATACACCATTTCCTACCTTCATATTAGCTTTTACGTTTTGATCTAAGGTTTTGAATAAAGATGCATCCGGTGTCATATGGCTTGTACATTCGCTATCTATCAACCATTCGGATGGATGTGCCTCATCTCGATTGCATATGACCACAAAGAGTTGCTCTTCCTCTTCGGCAACCTGCGCATTTGCTTCTAGCTGTCCACTTTGCCTTTTGCATATTGCCTCCATATGTCCCTTCTGGTGACATCTTCAACATTCCACTTCTGGTATCTTCCAACACCTGAAAGCCAGATGATTAGACTTACCACAGTGAGGATAAGGATTATATTTGTTCGTCTTGTCTCCTCCTGTATTCTTGCTTGATTGTTTCTGGTGCGATTAAGCATTATGCGAGCTTGATCCTCCCTTGTTTCTTTTCTTTTTCTTGGATTTCTCCTGACCCTCGTTCTTGGCTGAGGCCCTATAAGCTCCTTCAGCTACTTAGGATTTCCTCATCAAGTGTTTTTGTTCTTGAGCCTGGAGTGCGTTTACTACTTCAGCAAGCTTGATCTGGCCAATATCCTTGGAATTTTCCAGAGAGACAATGGTGGCTTCGAATTTTTCAGGTACTGAGACCAGAAGTTTTTGGACAAGCCTTTGATCTTTAAAATCAGCTCCTAAGAGCCTGATTTGATCTGCAAGTTGTATCAATCTTTCGGTATAACTCTTAACTGATTCATCATCCTTCATTTGAATTCTTTCGAATTCTTGCAAAAGATTCAATATTTTCATATTCTTTACTTTTTTGTCACCCGCATATTCATTCCTTAAGAA
>JAOSBK010000009.1:24680113-24709547 GCA_027568895.1 Erythroxylum shatona | reverse complement strand
TTAATACAATTAAAATCTTATTTATAATATACTATTAAACTCATTGTTATATATATATATATATGTATATCTATATATATATACATATATATATATATATTTATAACAATTAGTTTAATAGTATATTATAAATAAGTTTCTAATTGAATTAAATTTCATTAATTCAAACAATACATAAAATCCAAAATAATTTTCTAATTAAATTGAAATTATTAGTATAAGAATTAGAAATAAATTTCTAATTCACAATTTAATTTGATTAGTTCCATAATAATTAGAAATGTGTTATAATTTAAATAGAATAAGTATAATTTCATATGAATTATATTTATTTATGTATGTCAAATTTGTTATTATTCAAATTATCGGCTCACATATTATCCGAATGCTATTTGACAATTATTTTTTAGTGCAATAATTGGTATTCATTTATCATACAAATGATGATTGAGAATATGTTTGCTCTTTTAATTTCGTATATAATTTAAAGCCAATTATTCGTATAGCATACATGTGTGATATGATAATAACTTGCAAGTATAGTATTTCTTTTCGTAGAAATTTTGTGTTTCTATTTTGGCTACTGCTTAATTTCTCAACATGAGTGAGAAATTAAAATGCGATAATTATGATATTTGGAACATGAAAATACAATATGTATTGGAAGAGCACGAGACTCTCAAACAATTAAACATAACCATATACGTTCTTAAGGAAGGTAATACAACCCAACATAAAAGGGACTATGATGGTTATGAAATATGGAAGAAAAAGAACTAATTGACCCACATTACGTTATTGAGCAACATGGATAATGATATCATGTATGAGTTTTGCATATATGAAATTGCTATAGACATGTGATCTGCTTTAGCTGCAAGTTTTAGACACATCTCAGTGGTCAAAGTGAGGTCACTCAATATCAAGTTTGACACATATAAGAAATGGCTAGAAAACACAATACAAAGACATTTGAGGCATTTGTCAAACATATAAGCAAGTTGTATGATGTTGGTCACGAACTATCAAATGAGCAGCAAGTACAAGTTATGATCGTCCATTACCTCAAAGTTGGTAGCATACGAAGATGTGTCTAACTTACAATGAAAGTATCAAAACAATGGAAGATGCTACGAGACATCTTATACTAGAAGAAGAACATCTTGAAGCCTTTAAAATGTCTTTTGAGGTATAAGCAATTGGTTTTAGCTTATATAGAGATATGAATCAAAACCTCTAAATAGAAAATTGGTAAAAGAAATATCCACTATACTCAAGATTTAAAAAAGGCAAAATGGAACTAACATGGAAAAGGAAAACTTCTTTTTAAAAAGGAGATCATGAATATAGTCAAGTGCTTTTGCTTGTGATTGTAGCAAGGACATAGCGAGCACAAAAAAGGTACAATCTTATTGTACAGACATGTGATGTCTTTTGTTATATTTTTCTAACTAAATCACATCCTTTTTGGATTGCAGGGAGCAACCAACCATGTAGCGAAGGATAGAGATGCCTTCGTAGAATTTCAAAAAATCATGTTTGGAACATGATGGATTTATGTAACAGACAACTCAAGGATTGTTATACAAGGGATTGGAACCTGCAAATTAGACACACCTAGTGGTCATCCTTGATTCTATATGAAGTGTTGTATGTTCTAAAGATTTACAAAATATAATTTCTATGTTGGTTTTAATAAGTCTTAGTTTTTATATAAATTTTCACCGTGGTGTTATGGATTTATATATTGGAAATATTTTTTATAGTTATGGTTTTAAGTTAGTCAGTCTTATTATTTTGGATGTTGTTTATTCAAGTAGTAATATAAGTTATTCTATGTTTACACCATTTAGTAATTCTAATAATGATGCAATTTTATGGTACGTTAGACTATGTTATATTAGTCAAAATCAAATAAGTCGATTAGCTAAAGAAAGTCTCCTAGGTAATTTACATCAAGTAGATTTACCTATTTGTGAACATTATCTAGCTATTAACATGTCATAGAAGCCATTTGGAAAGTGAACACCAGCTTTCTATCCATTACAATTGATTCATTTAGACATTTATAGTCCAATGAGCGTAAGGGCACAATATGGGGCTATGTACTTCATCACTTTTATATATGACTATGCTCGATATGGTTATATCTATTTGATTTCTCACAAATCAGAAGCATCAAGTTGTTTTATAAAATATATGAATTTAGTAGAGAATCAATTAGATAAGAAAATAAAAGCATTAAGAATTGATCAAAGACAAGACTCCTTATCTGATAATTTCAAGATGTTGTCTAATAAAAAAGGTATAGAAAGACAGTTAACTATTCAACAAACTCCACAATAAAATTGAGTTGCAAAAAGACGTAATAAAACACTACTAGAGATGTTTAGGTCCATGATGGCATAAGCAAATCTACTAATCACCTATTATGATGGTGCATTACTTACAGCCACTTATGTACATAATCGAGTTGTAATAGCCCAGATCACCCGCTTACAGATATTATCCGTTTTGGGCCTTGGCCCAGCCAAATCCTCACGGTTTTGCTTTTCCTAAATTTGCAATTAAGTCCAAAATTTGAGAATGACCAAAATTTTTATTTTCATTTTGGTCCTTAGACTTTTCAAAATTATAAATAAGCCCCTTAACTTTATAAAATTACGAATTGTTCCTCCAAGAATTGAAAATTACAATTAAGTCCTTTAACTTTTGACAATTTGCAAATAAGCCCTTATATACATCAGCTTTTCCAATTAAGCTTTCTAAGTGTCCCATGAGTCTATAAATCATATCAAATCGCCTCTAAGGCATTAGAATTCATTTAATTTAACCACCATGGTCATATCCATCCAATGGACTCGGTTTTATCTACTTAAAAGCTCATATGTCGGAAATCTCCAAGATTTCGCATTACCAATGAATTCCAAGTTCATGTAAGGCATATAACATTATAAATCATTTACACATACACCCAAATGGCTTAATTACATCTTTGAACTCATATACCACCATATGTATATATCAATATGCACTAGTATCTCCCAATCCAATACAACACAAAAGGGCTCAGGAAGTCCAGTGTTACAAGTCTAAGCGGATGATTTGGGATGTTACAAGTGGTATCAAAGCTGGTACCCGAACCGTTGTGCCAGCTAGGCTGGGCCCTAAGGGGAGTGGAGAGTATGAGATCCCACATCGGTTGGAGAGGGGAACAAAGTACGCCTTATAACAGTATAGATACCTCTACCTTACAGATGCATTTTTCATGGCCTAAGGCACCGGATCCCATCAGAACTTTGAGGTTAAAAGTGCTTGGGCGAGAGTAGTTTCAGGATGGGTAACCTCTTGGGAAGGCCTTGGGAAAAGCAAAACCGTGAGGGCTTGGCTAGGACAAGGCCTAAAGCGGACAATATTTGTGAGTGGGTGATCTAGGTTATTACAGAAATGGTATTAGTGCTAGTTCTCAGGCCGGTTGGACCTGTAGGTAGCTAGGCCTCTCTTACAGATGTGTTTTTCATTCCCTAACGCACCAGATCCCATCAGAACTCTGAAATTAAACGTGCTAGGGCCAGAGCAGTACTAGGATGGGTGTCCTCCTAGGAAGTCTTGGAAAAACAAAACCGTGAGGGAGTGAGGCACTAGAGGCTGAGGCCCAAAATGGATAATATTTGCAAGTGGGTGGGCGCGAGGCCCGAGAGGCTGAGGTCCTGTCGACGCAAGGCTCAAGAGACCGAGGTCCTACAACAGTTACATCGTGCACTTATGGTTTATTACAATTTTGACTATCAGAAAATAGATCAATTACTTTTACTCCTAAACACATTAAACACCCTTCTTATTCTAAATTAACCAAAAACTTAAAACAGATACAAGCACTAAAAATAATGCAATTCTAAGTCCTAAACACATGATTATCATCTAAGAAAACCCTTTAAATCAAACTTAAATATCTAGAAAACATACTATAATCTACAACTATCAAGTAGCACCTGAGTGTCAGGATGACAACTCAGATAGTGTAGGAACTCCTAGTAGGTTGTTTGCACTTCCACATTGGGATTAGCTAAAGATCGTTAAATTAGAGAGATACATAAGTTAGATTCTAAAAGTGCAACATACCACTGAAGATGGACAATAGGAATTAGTGGAGCTTATAACATGATTAGAGATACACGATTGATGGATGGAGGTATTGGTATGGATCGCAGGATACCTAAGAGTCATAATACTAGCTCAACTGATAAGAGTCATTACTTCGTCACTAACACCTTAATAATTAGATGCTCCAGCTATTGCAGAGGTAGCATGCTAAGACACTCAAGACTCCCACACTCACATTACACCAATGGACAGATCATGAGCAGAATGCTTGATATGGTCATTTTTGTTTTTTCTATGTTTGATTTTTATTTTTCATGTATTTTTCTATTTTATTTTGTCCTAATAGTTAGCAAGGAACTAGCCCTACTAAACTATTATTACGTTTTTTGTTTCTTTTTTTATTGTTAATATACTAAACTGTAGTTTCTTTCATTGATATGGTTGAATTGTTTTTTATTTTCCTTTTATTGTTTAATTTTTTTTTTAGTCAAGGATGACGATGGATTAAAATTATGCTATGAATTTAAACTTCAAAATAACAAACTAGGGAAGCACCAATTTACTTTAACTTTTCTCTGTATAGAATTTTCTTATTCTTTTCTAAGACTTTTTCTTTTGTAAAATGAATGGAATATATTAACTATAGCAGGAACTAATACAAGCTCGAGATCATTACATCGATGACCAATGTTTCAATAGCTTTATGGTAAAAACCACCCTGTCGCTATCATACTCAATGCATTAGACGTTACATAGACAATACCAGAAGGACAGATTAACAAACATCAACTTATAAATTCCATCTCGTTCTCATGCGAGGAGTGAGCAGGTGATTCACTCTTCTATCAAGGAGGACATCTCTTATCCAGGTAAGAATTTTCTCCATCAACTTGTGTTGTTGTAGTTCAATATGCTTGTATAGCCGATTTTTCCTTTCCTTCCAAATCATGTAAATGGTAGTTGTAAATGCTAGTTTGAGTATTGGCCAAAAAAAAATGTTGGTTTGAGGAATAAGGCATTCTCATGTCCAAATCTTGTTTGGCTTACTACCCAACTCAAAGTTTGGTCCCAAGCATAGGTAACGTTTATATCTGTCACCATGTCTTGAATCATGGTCCATATGGTTTAGGAATAATCACAACTAAAAAATAGATGATTCCTATCTTCCTCCGCAACTTGACAAAATAGGTCAGATTTCTCAACAGGAGCAAACCACCTACTTTTCATCCTCAACCTGTTCTTAATCAATAACCAGGTGATAAATGACCCTTTTGGATTATATGACTGTTTCCAAAAGATGTTATGCCATAGGACCTGCTGTAAGTCAGAATGAAACGTTTTCTGGCAAGTAGTATTTCTGAAAATACCTAGCAGATGGGAGGTCCATAGGATTTCATCAGCATTACGGTCTTCTAGTTGTGGCAAATGCGCAGCTAGTATGGAAACACTTCTAAAGTTTCACCGCCAAAAACCATCTTGGAACAAATCGAAGACTCTAACGCTCAGTCGTAATCTATGTCGCAAGTGTCCAATTGTAGGATTGTGGATGAGACGGCTTGCTTCGAGCATGTTTTCAAACCATACCCAGGTTGGCCTTTTGTCTATCACCTTATGTTTCATAAAAGGGTAGACGTCCTATCTCAGCTTAAGGATTTCATTGAACATCAGAGAGGTGATTAGATTGTTCAATCTTCCAGAAGGTCTTGTGTCGTAGGTGAACTGTATGTGGCCATTTGAACCAAAGGGCTTCTTTGTCTATAATAAGTCGCCATATTTTCTTGCTTAGTGCCACTTTCTGCATGCTTGAAATCGAAGAAATACTCAGCCCCCTTGTCTCTTCAGCTTTGTGATCTTGCCGACCCTGGGCAAGGGCAGGTAGGGCACCTGCCCAAGGCCTTCCATAAAAAGGGGCCCCATGGCCCCCCTTTTGTAATAAATGTGCTTTGTTATTCTCCTATTATGCAACTTTTTCTTCTTTTGTTGGGCTGTAATGAAGATAGAAGAATATTACATGTAGTAATAAATATAGGTAACATTGGTGGAGAATGTTGATGAGGCTGTTAATATTTTCATTTTTCAAGAGTAATAAACTTAAGCAACTTCTAAGATTTAACGTTAACTTTTTATACTTATAAATAATTTTGAAGTATTTAGGTGTATTTTTACCTTTTAATTTTTTTATTTTCATCAGTATATGTATTTAAGGTACTCCAACACAAAAATTAGCAACAAAAAATTTCATGATTCTATCTTCTGAGTTCTGAGTATAATTTAAAGGCAAAGTTTCTAATTTTTAATGTATTTTTAGCTTATTAAATATTTGAATATCTTATAATTAATTTGTAATTTGTCATTAACGTCGACATTATATTAGCTTATTTCCTAAGTATATTAATTTCTTGTATTTTTAGAAATTAGTGTCGCTCTATCATTAAAATTTGCTTTTTGTTTTTTATTTTTAATATTAGATATTAAATTTTGCTATTTATTTTCTCCCTCTATCACAGATATAATACCATTTATATATCTTTGTGATATATTGAAGTTTAGTTGTGCCTGCATACTTTTTTCAGTTCCATATATGTGCTTTTGTTATTTTTCTCCAACTGGGTTACAATTGATTTATATTATGTTGCTTAAAAAGCATTTGTCTAGAAGTGAAAAAAAGAGAAAACAAATAGCACAGTTGATAGAATCCCAAAAAGGAGCAATTAATAAATTTATTAAAAGAGTAGCTCTTCTAGTGAGAGTCTCGAGGAATTAGGTGAAGATAGTTTTGAACAATATAAAGAAAACTTAAGTGATGAGATTCATATTCACGAAGATATTAGAAATCGGAGTGAGCATAATCATATACCAATTACATCCATTTTAGAAATTTGGATAGTCTTGATAATAAAGCAAAGGATATTTTAGTTGAAAAAGGGTTTGTAAGAGAATTGAATCTTATGTTTCTTTTAGACAATGCCTCTCATCATTTTTTATATTCTTATTATTATAGAAATTTGAGTAATGGAGAGATTAGAGATAAAAAATGGTTGGTTTATTTTAAACATGTAGATAAAGTATATTGTTTTTATTGGGGCCTTTTTTAATATTTCGCCCAGGGCCTATAAAATGATAGGAACGACCTTGATCTTTACTGCCTACCCAGTCTGCATATGAAAATGCACTCAGCAATGTTGATGAAGATTTGTGGATTTTGAGTCCAATTGCATTGGTAAATTTGAGATATCTAATAATCCTTTTTACTGCTGACAAGTGTTGGGAAGTGAAGCTTGTAAGTATTGGCACATCTTGTTTACAGAGTTAGAGATATCTGGTCTTGTCAGCGTTAAATATTGTAAAGCACTAACTAAGCTCATGTATCTTGTCACCTCAGCCCCTGGGAGAGGATCACTCTCCAGTCTTGACAACTTTTTTGAACTAGCCATAGGTGTAGTTACTGACTTGCAATTTGCCATATTTGCCACGTGTAACAGGTCATTGATATATTTGCTTTGTGAGAGAGTAATTCTATCACTCACTTTCTTCACTTCAGTGCCTAGAAAGTAGTGTAGATCTCTCAAATCTTTGATAGCAAATTCTTCCTTAAGCTATCGGTAAATACACAGTTACTCCATGACCATTATAAATAAATAATGAAGTATCCGCCTTGGATGCATTGAATCTTAGGTGTTGAAGCTTTGAATTGAGTCTAGAGTACCATGTCTTGGGAACTTGCTTCAAACCATAAAGTGACTTATCTAATTTACAGGCATAATGTAGATGATGAAAGTCTTGAAAACCATAAAGTTGTTCCATGAGCACTTCTTCTTCTAAGTATCCATGTAGAAAAGAACTTTGGACATCTAATTGTTTCAATTTCCAACCTCTTGATATAGCTATTGACAAAATTAATCGGATTGTTGTATTTTTAACAACTGGACTAAAGGTATCTTCATAATCAAAACCATACCTTTGCTGAAATCCTTTTGTAACTAATCTAGCATTGTATCTTTCAATGTTCCCATCATCTTTCCTTTTGATTTTGAATATCCACTTGCGTCCTATAACATTTCTTTCTTATTGAAGTGGGACTAGCCTCCATGTCTTGTTTTTGATAAGTGCATTATATTCATCCTTCATTGTTTGCCTCCATTCCTTGTGTGCACTGGCTTCCATATAGTTTGTTAGTTCTATATTGACAAATGCTGTGAAACTCTTCCTGTTCAACACTATACCATCGGGAAATCTCCTTGGCTTGATGATATTGTCTTGAAATCTTGTTCTTATGGGGTGTTGTCGAGTAAATGAATGAGGCAGTGTAGTCACCATCTCCCTTGACTCCTCACCATTGACATTCAATTCTTTTTCATTGATATTAGAGTTACTTGCTATTTCTTGATGTGATTCACTATGCTCCTCATAAATATTTGCAATTTCATGGTTAAGTAACAAAGCAGAAACATATTTACTACACTCAATAGGCTCATTCTCTTGAAGAGAGTTAGTAGGCTGAGTATGGATAAAAAGAGGAAGAACAGGTTAGGATGTGACTTAAGGAGACCTAGGTTATTCATCAAAGGACTGAAACAGAAACACATGCCCATCGAAGATAACATCCCTTAAGATATATACTCATCCTGTAGGTACATGTAAACACAAGTAGTTCTTATGAAGATTGCTATAACCTAAGAAAACACATTTTGAAGATCTAAATTATAGTTTTTTAGTGTTATAAGGTCTCAAATTAAGCCAACAAGCACATCCAAAGGTTCTAAGAAATTTGTAATTAGGTGAAACTCCAAGAAGCCGACAAAATGGAGTGTCATTATCTATGATACGGCTTGGGAGATGGTTAATAAGAAAACATGTTGTCTAAACAGAGTCCAGATCCCCTGTTCAATATTATGGTGTCCTATTCTGTCCAATGAATCTCAGCCATTTATTTATGTGGGTCCAGCGTAAATTGTGCGTGGGTCCCACGTGAGTCCTACAAAATAAATGGCTGAGATTTCATGGGACAGAATAAGACAGAGTAATACTGGACAGAGGATCTTGTCTCGTCTAAACAACTCCATCCTAGAATTTGATGGGCACGGATGCATGAGCAAGAATAGAGTGAGAGACTTCTATGAGATGACGATGTTTCCTTTTTACTGCTTCGTTTTGCTGGTGTGCATGGGGACAAGAGATGCGATGAGTAATTCCGGTTTGTTTGAAGAAGGTATTAAGTTTTTGATACTCGCCACCTCAATCGGTTTAAACACACCCAATCTTTTTGTCGACAAACGTTCAACATCTTTTTGATATTGTAAGAATATTTAGAATACATCACTCTTATTTTTCATAAGATAAACCTATGTAAATTTACTAAAATTATTAATAAAACTTATATAATATTTAAATCCTCCGAGCCTACAATGCCAATCGCTTAAAGTGAGTTTGACATTATTGACCTGTCAGAGCTTGTTTAGAGCAGTAGTAGAGATGTAGTAGAGACCACCTTTGCTCTTGCCTCTAAGAAGAGGGACCTTGGTTGCTTGATCCTTCCCAAGAAAGAAATCAGGATGGAATTCAAAGAACACTCTATTATCAGAGCAAGTTGTTGGACAGACGGAAGATTCTTGTTGATGTAAGGAATATGAAGTATGTTTCTTAGTTGCAATGTACAGTTGGGAGTAGAAAGATGAGAATGGCCTATGTAAGATATAAACAAACCTCAACCGTTTGCATCCTGAATCTTGTCCTTGCCTTGATATCTCTCTTTGATAGTTAATTTGTCTAGCTCATTCGTCAGATAGTTGTAGCTCCTGAATCCACATACCAGTTTGTGTTGACGTCATAGCTTGAAGAAGTTGCAGCTGTAGCGGCTACACGTTCATCCACCTCCTGATAGGTATGGTCAAAATTGTACCGACATTTTAATGTTGTGTGCGTAACTTTCTCGTACATTTGGCATGTCGACTTCTCTATATTTGAGACTTGAGGACCTCCACTATTGGTGTTGTTGTTCCTGCCATGGCCACGGCCACGACCACGACCACGTCTACGTCCTGGTGGATTTGATCGACCTCCTTGATTCGAACTAGTTGCATTGTTGGCTGTCATCTAAAAGCTAGCGTTGTTATGTTCCATACGTATCTCATAGTTGAGGAGGTAAGCATACAAGTCTGTAAGAGTGATCAGATCTGTCCTAGTGTTCATTGAAGTCACCAGAGGGTCAAATTTAGACCCTAATCTTGCCAACATTTATGTAGCAATTTCCTCTTCTTGAAGAGGTTGCCTGATGGCTGCTAAGGTGTTGACAAGATTTTTCACTTTGTAGAAGTAGTCCGACACCAATTGCTCCTTCTTTTGTATCGTCGACAGTTGGATGTTAAGTTGTGTGGTGCGAGCTCACGACCGAAATGTAAATGAATTTTCTAAAAAACTCCAAACTTCATGAGAAGTGTTAAGAGATAGCGCATGAGATAGAACCCTTTTTGATAGAGAGGTAAGAAGAGCACTGAGCACTAACTGGTCCTTCTAGATCCAGTTTTGGTACTCTAGGTTGAAGACTTGTGTGGCGCCAATCGAGGTAGATTTCATGATCATCCTTTCAGGACATGGAATATATCTTTCCATATAGCCAAGCAACTGCTGACTATGCAGATAGGGCATCATCTGTGCCTTCCAGAGAATATAACTTATTGCGGGTGAGCTTGATATTGACCATTTGGCCAATGGTTGGAGTCGTCAGTAAAGATGTAGGGAGTGCTCCAGAATTGCTCAAGGTCAGACCAGATTTTGTAGATTCAGTTCGAGACATCTCTTGGGAGTAGATGGCTCTGGTACGATGAAAAGTAATGTAAAAAAAAGAAGGAAATATCTCAATCAGTGATACTTCCTGACAGATGTTTTCAATGCATTAAATACTAAAGATTGATTCATTGAACATGGTTAAAAATAAGGGATGTGTGTGTGCATACATGCCATAGTTATGCTAAAGTTCCTATAGAATATATCAACACAGTTATTTTAATAAGACTCAAACTTTGAAGTAACTCGTCATTTTTTCTTGGAGAACTCCAATGTCTGGGAAGTGAAACATGTATTGATTATAGGTCCATGTTCTCCCAGCTTTAGCACAGTGTGTCACTAATTTGATCCAAGTTTTCATATGTGTTGTCCATTTGGTGATCGATGGAGCATGAAAATCAGTTGAGTCCAGTGACTTGAAGCGGTTGATTTTTCCAGGCTGAAAGTTTTTGTTCCTCAACCAATACACAAGAAGGCAATACAATATAACAAAACAGAATTTGGGATCCTGATAAGGACCTCAAAATTAGCCAATGCCACATCTCCAGTTTCATATGCTATGCATTTGTCATGGTCTGAAAGACAACTTAAGGCCTCTCAAGTTTTATGCACAAGGTCCTTATTCGAGTGTTTGATCGTATGCTTGGAAAATATCAACGTTAGGGAGCTAACTATCTTCGGAAAGAAAACAACCTAATCACACCAAATCCTACATTTGGCTATGTTTTTTCATCTACTACACACTCAAAACTGTCCTGGAGAAAACTAAGGCCTATCAAAATTTTATGCATTTTAGCCATATATTTCCAAAAGGTCAACATTGGGAAGAAAAAGTAAGTAGTCCTTTGACATGTCAACAACATGATGTTCTAGCACCAAAACTGTGTACTAGGCATAAATCATATTGTGTGAGCATTCTTAGAGACCATTACATTGTTTTAGTCGATTGTTCGATGCTTGAAAAACGTCGTTGAGAAGATTATGTAAGTCACACTAATTATTACATTAATCAATGTAAGAATCAATATATTCACTATTAGTGTTGATATCAATACCCTTCTTCTCCAATATCTTATTTAAGTTAAAATAGTCTTTTTAAATTTTTTGTTAAATAGTTGATAATTGTTAAAACTACTATTGTTTAATTATTTCAATTTTTTAAGATTCTTCTATTATAATTAATGTTTTAAAAACTAGACCGAAAGTTAAATCAGTAAGACAAGATGTTTAAAAATTAAAATATTTAATTTGCATTATTAGGGATGGCAAAACTGACCCAATCTTGGCCCAGTTTGAATGAGCCACGGGTGAGCCATAGGCCAATCATGGTTGGCCTAACCGGTGACCTGACTATTCCTTCAAAAATAATGTCATTTTGTCAAAAGACGACGTCATTTTGACTTTATATATATATATATATATATATATATGACGGGCAGGGCACAGGTTGGGGTTCAAACCGGCCGGGACATGAGCAGCTCGGCCCATTAACATTCCTAGGCATTACGCAATTATAAAATTAGCTAAAGATTGAATAAAATTAAAAAAATTGAAATATAATTGAAACAGAGTGTCCTCATCTATCGAAGAATTTGAAGTGTAATTAAAAATATTGTTAAATGAAAATTAATTAATTAATTTTATTTTATAAGAACTTATTAATTTATACAGATTGACCAATTAATTGATAAATTAATTAGTTTTTTAATAACAAAAGTTTCTAAGGTAAATTGAATTGAAAAGTTGAAAACCGAATAAAAAAATTGAATGATTCAATATTTTTACGGTTGAATAGATTGAGGGTTTTAATCATTGATTATAATTACAAAATAATAATAAGTCTATTATATTTAATTTTATAAATAAATACTTTAATTAGTTATAAGAGGATTATTGTATTTCTGCAAAGTTTTATAATAAGAAAGTTTTATTCAGAGTTATAAATGACTCAAGTTTTAATTCCTATCCTAGATAGAAAAAATTATATTGGTAGACTATTTAAATGTGGGTGCTTTTAACTACGACGAATTGCTAATTGTGGGGAAGAATAATATTGTCAAGCTTGACAATAATGATAGTGCAATGCGTAATAGGTTTTCAATTATGAGAATAAGAGAAATAATAAATGGAAACCTCTAAAATAATGGCCAATTATCTACATTCGCTTTTTTGTCAAATCAAATGAGAATATATCTTTTCAGGAGTTTTATATGACAAGAAAATACTACTCAAGCTTAAAGGTAAATTTTATCGTTTAGTAATTAGGCTGATCTTGCTCTATGGGGCAAAATATTGGCCCATCAAACAAGTTCACAATCATGAGATAGTAGTGACAAGGATGAGGATGTTCCGTTGGATGTGCAACCTTACTAAAAGAGATAATGGTAAGGGATAAATTAAAGGTAGTTAATATTATGGACAAATTAAGAGAGATAAGGCTTTGGTAGTTTGGATATGTTAATAAAAGACACCTTGACGCTTTAATGAGAAGACACGAGATGATCGCAATTAGAGATTATAAAAAAAAATAGGGAAGCCTAAGAAGAATTGGGGGAGGTGATGAAAAATGATATGATAATGTTGGAACTTACCGAAGACGTGACTCATAATAAAAAACTTTAGTGTGCTAAGATTGAAGTAAAGGATCCCTCATAAAGAGATCCTGGTAGTTTTGTTGAATCTTTTAAGTCTTGCCTATTGTAGTTAACCTAGTGGTAAGTACTTTTATTATTATTATTATTATTATTATTATTATTATTATTATTATATTTATATTTATATTTATATTTATATTTATATATGTTTATTTGTTTTATTTTATTTTCATTTTTCCTATTATTTATTAATTAATTCCCCTCATTCATTCACGTGGGTCCTTTGAAAACAACCTCTCTATTGAGTATGAGTATGGTTGCGTACTATTTGATCTTCTTAGACCTCGCATCTCAGCGAAATTTTTAGTAAGTGCTGTTGTTGTTACTGTTATAAAAAAAGTTATAATAGAGAAAATAGTGTGATCATTGACACTTGAATTTGAACATATTGTGATGATGATAGAAGAAGTCCATGATCTATTTTCAATTAATATTGATGAAGTATCCAACACTTTGTAAGCCTATGAGCAACAAATGAACGAGAAAAAGGTAAGAAGCCAATACAACAAGCTTTACAACTTACAAGCCTACGTTTTCATTAAAGGTACCACAACTGGGCGCAGTAAGATCCATAGAAGGTGTCAGGCGATGCACATTCATGATTTTCAGTTCTATAGTGATGAAGGACAACTGTGAAGTTATTCTGCTCTTCAAAGAGTCAACTTTAGACTCCAAACTCTCCATTCTTTTGGATTGTGCTGTTGAAGCTCCCAATTCATGGATACCTCTAGTATCTCTCACACTGTACTGTTGATGATTCAAAGTCATCTTCTTGATCAGATCCTATGCTTCCGTAGCTGTAAGGTCAATCAAAGAATCTCTAGATGCCGCATCCAGCATACCTTTATCTTGACTTTTCAGCCCATCATAAAAATATTGCATTAATTGCTCATCGAGTATCTAATGATGGGGGCATCTGGACAACAGGTCTTAGAAACGGTTCCAATAGTCATAAAGTGACTCATCATTTTCCTGACGTGTCGAATATATCTCCTTCCTCATTGATGAAGTTCTGGAGGCCGGAAAATATTTCTCCAAGAATGCTTTCCTCATATTGGCCCAACTATGGTAGGCATTCGCCACATGCCTTGGGAGACTCATATACCCCTCCCTTGCTTTTCCCTCCAATAATAGGTGAAAAACTTTTCATAGTACTTGATCAAGTGAAGCTCCCACCAACTTCATACTCTGACAGATCATGGACAAAGATTGCAAATGCATATAGGGATCTTCTCCGGTCTAGCCATAAAATTTAGGAAGAGAGTTAATGAGCAATCCTTTAACTTCAAAATTCACGTCAAAATTAGGACAAGCAGCAGTAAATGGATCATAATTCACGTCAAAAGTGGTCGGTTCCCTAATGGTTCTCCTTCTTTGATTTCCATTATTCTAGCCAACTCGCTTATGTTCCCCATTACCTCCATTATCACCATTCCTAGGTTGGTTGGCATGAAAGTTAAGATTTTGTAGGAAAGCTGGGTTTTCGGCCATTATCACTCTTTCTAATGAATCACTCTCACTAGTTGGCTCACTAGACTCTCCTTCAAAAACTACCTTACTTCTCTCTTTTTCATTCCTCTCCTTTCTAATCTTTCTCAAACGTCTCTCAATTTCAGGATAGAAAGGTAGAAGTTTAGTTTTCCAGGGCATGAACGGGAACAATTCAAATGAAAATAAAAAGTAACAAAAATTACTGACAAGCACACAAAGTCAAATAAAAAGGTGAGATGTGATGGATGCAAGTATGTAGGTGTATGAAAGTATGTGTGAGAGTAAAGTATGCAAGTAAAATGTATATGTATTAAAAAGTAATAAAAGAAATGTTCAAAACTATGTGGGTGCAAAAATGCTAAGTATGAAAAGTACAAAAAGTTCAGTATTCTGTTTGTTTGAGTTTTAAAATTTTTTTATGCTAAGTAAATAAAATGCAATCCTATACTATTGATAAGTATAAAACTAAACTATTTAAAAAGCAATCTAAACCAAGGTTCCTAACCTTACTTAGCAACAAAAATGACAAAAGTTAACCTAGAGAACCAATCACTTGGTTCCCTGGCAACGACGCCATTTTGATCCGAGCCTTAGTACTTACCCTTGGAGGTCAAATCAAAAATATAATCCAAGAATTGTAATATAGGTTGCAGCCTCAGGTCGTTTCACTTAATCGGAACCTAATGGATTGGACCTAAGTTAGCCTATATGTCATGAAATGTAAACTAAATTGGTAAGAAAAAGGAGGCTTTATCTTTGGAAATCTTTACAAAATTAAAAAGGAACTATAAGGAAAATGTGTCAAAAGTATTTTTGAATTTTTTGGAATATAAAAACTGGAAGATAAAAACAATGATCAAATGATGATAGCATCCTCTTGAAAATGAGCTTGGCTATCATTGTTCGAAATTAATTTTCAATGGGAGTGAAAATCACTAAATTTCAAATGGTAAAACTTAAAGAACTCTTTAAGTCCAAAGTCTTAATCAATAAACTCCATTTCTTAAGACCTTGTTAAATGCCCTTAGTGTGTGTGGTGGGTAAGTCAATGCAACAAGTCATTTTAGGATCTCAAATCAACTCATTATCAAACACAACTATGCAAGATAAAAGAGATTCAACAAGATTACAAATTGACATATATAAGACTTCATTTATTAAAGCTTCAAGTTCTACAACAACAAATCATAACCACATATTGAATATCTGACACTTGATTAAACTCTAATCAAGAATGTTCAACTACAAATCACAAATCTTAAACCTAGGAGTTCATAAATCATAACTAAACATAGATTAAGCTACTCCCTTCTTTAGCCCATTGAACTCAAGCCTTTACTACATCTTTAAGAGGAAAAGAGATGCCTAGTCACTTATAGCTCCAAACAATTTCACAACCGAGAAGCAACCGGAAGATCCTATAGTAGCAACCGATGGTGGAAAGTGGAAGAAAATTGTAAGGGAGAAAGAGATGGTGTGCATGAAGATGGAGTAGATGATGGAAGTGTCGATGAATGAATCTTTCTCTCCAAAGTGTCGGCTCCCTTTTTATCGCTTTCACTTAACCTAAAATAAGTAAATTTCATGAATTGGGTTGATAGATCGGGTTGTATAGTGGGTTATTTTTATCGAAAATGGTCTGGGTCACACCAGTTTGAAGGTTCGTCACCGTGGTGAACTTTTCCCAAAAGGTTCATTAATTTCATCTTCAACTTTCGTCGCAGTGCAAACACATCCCTTCGCTGTGACGAACTTTTTTTTACGTGAATTCTTTATACTTCGCCGCGGTAAACTTTCCTGTTACACTGTTGACTCGTTGACTTATCATCTTCAACCTTCGGCTTTACTTCTTGAGTCTCTTATAATAAACAAATAGTAGTTTGCAATATCAATTGTTTTAGAAAATTAATTTAGTGCAATTACTAATTATTTATGACAATGTTACTCTCAAACTACATAAAGTAAGGGCAAGCACTCAAGAGTTAAATTAAGCATAAAATCTACAAATAATAGCCAAGAAGTGTAATAAAAAACAATGAAAATGTCACCAATTTATATAAGAAACTTCGGTTCAATCACTCTACAACACAACAAAGTTGCTAAATAAAAGAATGATTATTAATATAACGAGAAAAATGTTAAAGGCCATGTGAATGTTAAATTCTTTTTTGGAGTGAATTTGTCTCATATGATTGTATTATGAATAGATCTCCAATAAAAAGAGTCCCAAAACTCACCCTTGTAAAAGCTTGGAGTAGTTTCATGCCAAATATGAAGCATTTGAAGGTGTTTAGCGTTATTACCTATGCTCATGTTTTAGTAAAGACAAGAAAAAAAGTTAGATGACCAAGAAGATAAAACTATCTTTATTGGCTATGTTTGTGGAGGGTACAAATTTTTTAATCCCATCACAAAGAAAGTAATAATAGTCTAGATGTAAGTTTTGTTGAAAAAAATATTGGAAATGGAATAAAGAAAATCATCCTTTGCAACATGCCATTTCTCTTCTTCAAGAAGATGCAATAATACCCAACTGTAAATGGAGAAACTTGATCAAGTTTTGCCCCATAGTCATGTTTTCCATATTTTATGATAAAATCCAAACTGGCTCGACGATATCGTCAGCAACCGTGATGTTTATAAGATTACTAAAACAAACTCCACGAGTTGCATAGGCATATTGATTTTTTTTCTTGAGACCGTCTTCAACAAATGTCCCTCAGACTATATATTATACATGAAGATCACCATTTTCATTAATATTATAATGGTGTGACTATATGTTAATGATTTAATATTTACAAGCAATTAATTCTAACATTATTGAAGTTTTCAAGAAATCTATAATGTAGGAGTATGAAATAAATTATCTAGCCTAATGTTATATTTATTTGGTATTGAAGTGGTTTAAAGGGATGATAGAATTTTTATACATTGTTGAATTTTTAAATAAATATCATATCCTAAATTGAAATCTTGTAAGAACTCCCATTGAGGTAGGATATGATAACTTTTTGATTAAACATACTACAAGAAAATCATGGGAACTTTGAAATGTCTCACTTATTTAAGGCCGAACATTTCTTATAGAGTTGGCTTAGTTAGTAGATTTCTAAAGTTACCACATCAATCTCATTTACAAGTAGCTAAGTTTTTTTTTTTTTTGGCCATATTTAAAGGACATTTATGGTATTGGTTTATTGTATATTCTATTCCTCTGCGGACAATTATATTCAAGTTGGATATTTAAAAATTGATCAAGGTGGAGATTTTGATGATTATAAAAGTATCTCTAGTTGAGGTCACTTTAAAAATATTTGTTGATAATGTTTTAGCAACAATTTAATTGGACATGAAAAAAGCAATCATTTTGATATATATTTCTAATTCTTAAGAGACCTAATTAAAAAGAAAAAGATCGAATTGAAGTATTATGAGTCTAAAAATTAAATTGTAGATATTCTGCCGAAGTGTATGAAACTTTTCAAATTAAACTATATGCTTGGTATAACTAAATTGCAAAATTATAATTAAGGAGATGTTTATTCTAATCTCGAATCTTTTCTAGTATTTTATTTTGGTTAAAATAATCTTTTCTATTATTTTGTTTTTAGGAATAATAATGTTTATTTATGCCAAGTTTATTAAAATTATTTGTTATAATTGAAAAATAATGGAAAGTTTGTTATATTTCAAGTACTTTAATTTGTTATAAAGTTATGTAATAAAGAAATTTTCAATTCTTGTTTAATTATTCCTCCCTATATCATTTTTATTTTTCTTCTTCACTTTTATTCTTTATTTGTCACCATCAATTGAGAACTCTTTCAATATGAAATATCGTTATTACATAAATTTAAAAGTGACAAGAATTATGCACATGGTCCTGAAAATTATTTTTCATCACAACCTCCAATTTCTTTTCGATTTTACCACGACAGCGGCGAAAACGACGTCGGTTTTATCCAGAGGAGGACGGCCGTAGGTGAGTGGCGTGAAAGCAAAACGCCAAGTTTCCAAGAACGAGAAGAGTCCAACGACGATGAATCTCTGTGTCTTCAACTGAATTTACCAAGCCGGAGTTATCTATCTGTCTGTGTCTTATAAATGCAGGCACAAACTTGTAGTTGAGTTGGGTGACCTCCTTAGTCCTTTTCCTTTGTGTTCTCTCCATACAACACTCAACGCACACGTCGATTATTCCTAAGATTTGTTCCCTCCCTCGTATCCTCCGCCCCACTTTCCCCTCTTATACTCACCTTCCTCATTTCCCAAACCAAGAGAAAGCTCCACTATGGCGTCAGCTTTCTCCGCCACTAAGTTCTCTCACCCTTTTCCTGTCTATTACACTCCCGCCAGATCTCACTACAAGACCCCTCCTTTTGATCCTCTTAAAACTTCTGCCTCTTTCATTGGATCTACCAGAAGTCTCCGTTTTCACAAATTGAATCAGGCCAATCCTCACCGAAAATCTGCTGTTGTTGCTGTCTCCGATGTCGTTAAAGAGAAAGACGTCAAATCCGGCACCAATCTGGTACTCCAAGACTACGTACTTTGAATCGTTTTTTTTTTTTTTAAATTGCTGGGTTGGTTCTTATTGTTCTGCGTTTCTGGTTTGTGTTTTCATCTGTTAAGTGGTGGTTGATATTTGGGTATCGAACAGTAAACGAAAAGACATTAAATTTACTCTGTTAAGGATCAAATGAAGCAACTTTTAGTCAGTAATGGCTTGAAGCATTTCAATTTTTCTATGTACTCTTTTAGGCGTTTTACATTTTCCTATTATTCTGAATGTTTTCTGGTCGAGACACCTTGTTAATTAGGTTTTAGAATCAAATTGAGGACTTGTGTTTGCTTTGAATACATGAAACTATGAGAGGCTGCTTGGATTGTTTTTATTTATTCGGTTATTTCTGTACCTAGTTGATTACAAAAGAAGAAGGCTTGGAGCTATACGAGGATATGGTTTTGGGCAGAGCTTTCGAGGACATGTGCGCGCAGATGTATTACAGAGGCAAAATGTTTGGTTTTGTTCATCTCTACAATGGCCAGGAGGCTGTCTCAACTGGGTTCATCAAGCTCTTGAGGCAGGACGATTATGTTGTCAGCACTTACCGTGATCATGTTCATGCTTTGAGTAAGGGGGTTCCAGCTCGTGCGGTGATGAGTGAGCTTTTTGGCAAGGCCACTGGATGTTGCCGGGGCCAAGGTGGATCCATGCATATGTTCTCGAAAGAGCATAACCTGCTTGGTGGGTTCGCTTTCATTGGTGAGGGAATTCCAGTGGCAACTGGTGCAGCATTTTCCTCCAAGTACAGGAGGGAAGTTTTGAAGGAAACAAACAGTGATCAAGTGACTGTGGCATTCTTTGGAGATGGTACTTGCAATAATGGACAGTTCTTTGAGTGTTTAAACATGGCAGCATTATGGAAATTGCCCATTGTGTTTGTTGTGGAGAACAATTTGTGGGCAATTGGAATGTCCCACTTGAGAGCAACTTCGGATCCTGAGATTTGGAAGAAGGGGCCAGCATTTGGGATGCCAGGAGTTCATGTTGATGGAATGGATGTTTTAAAGGTTAGAGAGGTTGCAAAGGAGGCAATTGGAAGGGCTAGGAGAGGAGAGGGGCCAACCTTGGTCGAATGTGAGACTTACAGGTTTAGAGGACACTCATTGGCCGACCCTGACGAGCTTCGTGATCCAGGTGAATCTTTCATATGAATGCCTTCAATGATTTTACCAATACAAAGTTGATAATTTTTGCTCACTGTGCATTGTAATTGCTAAAAATTATCATTGCCATAATCATTTCGACTGTTTATGGATGGTTTTCTACTTTAGATCTTACACATGCCTCCAGGATGGTTTAATGGCCATTGCCTTTTCAGAATTGTAGAGGGAATTTGTAATTGCCATCTTAATTCCTCGACTATCCCCTTCATGTGCTTGTTAATTTGTTACACATTTGAAATATTGGTTGTTTTGTCATTCTCGCTGCATTGATTGTAGACCTGATTAGGCATGGTATTTGTGTATCAATGATTCACTTCCTCACACTTTCTGTTCTTTAATTGACAGCTGAGAAGGCTCATTATACTGCCAGAGATCCCATCATAGCCTTGAAGAAATATATTATTGAGAAGAGCTTAGCTAGTGAAGCAGAACTAAAGGCCATCGAGAAGAAGATAGATGAATTGGTTGAGGACTCTGTTGAGTTTGCAGATGAGAGTCCTCTCCCCCCTCGAAGCCAGCTACTTGAGAACGTCTTTGCTGATCCGAAAGGTTTCGGCATTGGACCCGACGGCCGGTATAGATGTGAGGATCCCAAGTTTACTGAAGGCACTGCTCGTGTGTAGGCCTTTTGACCTCCACTGACTAGCTGCGGTTGAATTTAGTTGTTGTATCTGTTTCGTTATAGCATCACTGTGATTCTTATTTAAAGTTAATGCATATCTCAAAGATATGTTCTTAGATTGTTTCGTATTTGGAATTTTGGTTGCGTTCCTCACGTAGTCTTTGTTTATTGGACATGTGTTTCCAATGCCAATTTCCAAATAGTCGGTCTTTCTTAGTTGCGGAAATTATATGAAAGAATAGTGAATTGAATCTTTAGCATTTCTGTGGTTGATATGTTTTAGCCTTTTAGGTTGTACTTGAGTGAAGTTGATAATAAAAGTCTCACCTTAAAACGGATTCTACTTTTTTAATCAACAATCTTATCATTTGGGGAAACCTTGTAAAATAAAAGCTCAAATTTAAGTAGGATCAAGTCAAATTTTATATTGAGACATCCTCTAACCTTTTTTTCTTTACTGCTTCTGAAAACCAATCAATTCAACCAAAGTAGATTTTACCTATAGTATTCAGACCAATCAAATCAAATGTTGCCTTAAGATTCAGTCCGGACTAGGCCCCAACCATTTTACCAAGCCTAAGTAGAATGGTCGACAAAACAAATCAAACAATCCAGGATCAGAATGATTTTATGAAAAGGGATCTAAATCTTGTAGGATTAAATTTCTAACTTGAAAGCAATTCCCAATGTCTACACCGTCTTCTAAGTTTTACTGCCAAAAGGATGGAACTCCCAGTAGACAAGCAAAAAGGATTCTGATTTTGCCAGAATGATACTATATATGGAAAGCAAACAATACAAGAACAAGAAACATGGTAATGGGAACATTGGGGAAGAACTCTGAACTATTGTGACAAGCCGGGGTGTGATATTTGATTGCTCTCTGGAGTCGGGGGCAGCAAGAATAAGCTTTGGAAAAATAAAGAAAAAAATTACTTTACAACTTCAAAGCAGCAATTGCTTCAGGCTTAAAATCAACCCTCAGACCCAGTACTCTTCTGACTTCAGCAGGGGTTAGCCTCCAGGTCATAGGTCCTGAGTTCTCACCCCAAAAGTCTAGAATCTCTGATACCTTTTCTAAGTTAAGAATGGTGGCCATTTGAGTTAGACGAGCAAATTTGTCCCTAACTGTCCGCTGGGTCATGCTAGAGAAATGGCTTACCAGAGCCCTCACATCTCTATCAAGCTGAAGGCCACCAAGCTGACTGAATCTTTTTTGCATCATAATCACCTCCAGCCTTTTCACAATGAAGTCAATGACCAAATGCACAAAAGAGTCATAATTGATAGAAGTCATGAGTTGCTGGAGCCACGACACATTTGTTTCAACAGCATGAAGAAGCCTCTGGACCCAAGGGTCATTCACCTCGTTATCGGCATATTCTGACTCGGATAATTCATAGCTGACAATTGCTACACTATCTAAGACTGGACGAATTCGAGGTGTTACAGTTGCCACCAGTTGTTCCATGCCAGCATTGAGAACTTGTTTGAAAGTATTGCTCATATCCCCCAACTCGGACAGACAAGATTTCACCTTTTCTCTATCTGCTGGGGCAGGAAATGCCTGCAGAAAAGTGATTGCAGTTTGTTTAGTACCTACAGAAGGAAATCTCTATCATACAAAGATAGATGGCTACAACAATGACAAACAAGCACAAAATGTGCACACCAAAGGGTATCAGTTTCAACAGCATGTAGAATTCTCTGCTGAATAGCCTAATTATAATTGTTCCGTTGGCTGCCAATCATTCTAATACAAATAGGGCACCGTCAGTTACATATAGCAGCTCTAAAAGGAAAAAAAGGGGGGGAAATAAATTGAAAGATCGATCGGAAAATTGAAGACAACAGTTCAATTCCCAAAGTTTTCAAAAAACTTCAGCCCTAAGTTGACCTATCTAAAGTTATTCTAAACCAAAACTGAGCAGAAATTTAAAGACAATGAAACCTAAAAAAGTGTGGATTTCTAATAGTTGAGAAATATCAGACAAATACCTATTTATGTAGACCATGAAAAAGCCACCAATAAGCCCAATAATAATGTCTGACCATGTAGCTGAACTTCACAGCAACTTAAACTCATTTTTCCTTTAATTTTATATTTCCTGCATCATCCTACTCCTTTTGGATTTAAGTATCACATAATTGGTGGGGAAACATAAAGCTGATACAAGCTAAAAAGGAAGGAATTAACAGAGGCATAATCCTTCTTTTCGGTGGTTATCAAAGCACTAATCCTTACCTCTGCGCATTGTTCTTCAATCTCATGCTTTAGCTTTAGTACATACTCGCTACTCACGTCCATGTTATTCAATGCAGTTGCAATCTCTGTCCCAGTTTTCTGGACACCAACGCCACCCAAAAACAGTTTTGCACCAAGATTTGGTTCTCTCATTTTCTGTTGCAAAGCTTCCTGGTACTCGTTGCTCAACAAACTACTTGCCCCACTAAGGACTGCAATTACGGAGCTAATATTTGAAGTGGATATTGCCCTTCTCAGACAACTCTGTAGAAGATAGAAGACATCGTCCACCATTGAAGTTGTGAGGCTATCAGGCACATGCTCGTCTATCCTAATGGCTTTCCTCACATTTTCCACCATAAAGAATCCCTCCAAAATCACATAAAACCCAGTAATATCTTGGGCTACTTTGCTAAAGGTCCCACTCCTAAAAGACTTAGTAGCTCGGGGAACCAGCTCTGGATCAACAGAACTCAATCCTTTAATCTTCGAAACCATAAATTCAGTATAATCCTCACCCAGTTGCATCAACGTGAGTATCTCTTCTAAATATAACTCAACCTCTCTCGGGTCGGGGCCCTCCGGTTCACCAACAGCAAGTAAATTCTTGTTCTGAGCATTAATCTCAGATGATAATTTAGCCAATTTCCTATACTCCATATACTTCTTCAAAATAGAAGAACCTTTCGAATCGCATTCCTCTTGTAACTCACAAATTGCATACACAATCCCATCCTCACCACACAAACTCCTCAAAATTTCATCATTTTCCTCAATAGCCAAGACAATATCTTTAAACAAATTCGTCAAACAAGCAACAAAATTCACCTGATTTTGACCATGACTCTGCTCCATCAACTCCACTAACTGCTCAAACTCAAGCTTAGATCTAATCGCAATCACTTTCTTCAAATAACCTACATAAACCTGCAACCCTTCCTCTTCCAATCCTAACGGCGGATACAACCTAATGAACCGCAAAATCGTCTGATGATCTCGCTGATCCACAGCCGTCGATAACCGTTTTCGTACAATTCCTTCCAGAAGCTTCTTGGAAGCCAACAGCTGATCTCTCTGCTCCGATCCGGAGTCCGTATATTTCGCATCAATTTCAAGAAACGTCCGAACATATCTCGCAGCCGATTCATAATCCTCAGCTTCAAGAGCATTCTTCACACCGTCAATACAATTCCCTCTCTCCACAATCGCGTCGATGCGAAGAAGCGTGGAGTTAACCCTAGATTGAGCGAGGTCGAGCTCACGTACCTTAGCGCTCACGTGATCGGCGAGGTCGCACGTGGACCGAACATTAGAGAGCATGTGATCAGAATCAGCTTTGACGATGTCCAGCACGTCGGCAGACTTCTGGAGATGGAGGAGGTGTTTGTCGAGATCAGAGCGTTGAGCGAGGAGGTTGTCGAGGTCCACATCCAAGGCACGCTGGTAGGCGATGCATTCGTGGAGGAGACGAGTCATTGCGCCAACGTCGGTCAGGTTGCGGACGAGATCGACAGCCTCCGACGTGCCGAACTCTATGGAGGAGGCGACGGTGGTTTCGTCTTCTTCATGCGGTTGTCTTAGTTGGATCGATCCGTTGGGTGTTGTTGGCATTTTCGTTCCTCTGGTGTTTTGGATCTGTGTCCGATGTTATCACTGGTTCTTTGTTCTTCTCTACTGCTAGATCTTGGTTGGAGCAATGTACAATGAAATGAGAAAATCTATTTTATCGGGTCGGGTTGACCCTTTGATCATTGGGTCATTATCAACCCGATCCATATCTGAGGTAAATGACCCGGCAGCTCCGGTTTTGAAAACCGAGGGTAGGCGTATCCACAGAAGCGAAGCACGGAGCATCCATGGCTACTGTCACAGTACCTTCAACAATGTCTTCGCCGTTACTTAACCGAACCAAAATAACGGCAATGACAACCTCTGTGTTTATAGCTCCTTCGTGCTTGTCTCTCTCTCACTCTCCTAAACCGTTTACTTCTCCTTCTATTCAATGCATCTCCAAAAGTGCTGGACGGGGTTTCAGATTGTCGGCGGTTTTGAATGAAGACCCGTTTCTCTCGAAAGCTTCTGACGGCGAGGAAACTGATGAAGAGGACATGTCTGGCTTTGAATTAAGGAATCAAGACGCACGACCCTGTGAGCTATACGTGTGTAACATTTCTAGAAGCTGCGATGTTTCGGAGCTTGCAGTATTGTTCAAGCCTTTTGGGAATGTTCTCTCGGTTGAGGTACTCTTCGAACTGTTTCAGAATTTTGCCGGTATATCTTTGCAAGTGTTGGACCAAGTAGAATCTCCAGGTTCTTCAATCATGAAGCTGATTGATTGTAAATATCAGCTACAAAGTTGAATTACCTTAAACAATTATACTTGGCTTGTTACTGATTTGGTCTAGTTGAAGAAGATTGAGTTGAATATGGGCTGACTTGATTGTAGGTTTCCAGAGACCCTGAAACGGGTGAGAGTAAAGGATGTGGTTACGTCACAATGAGTTCATTGAGTTCAGCAAGAAATGCGATTTCTGTATTAGACGGATCTGTTGAGTGTGAAACAGGCTAGCCTCTTTTCATTTCTTCTTCTTTATTGTAGTGCAACATGCCTGAAATGTTCTTTTACTCTTTGAAGGATTTTGGTGGGCGGGAATTGCGAGTGAGATATTCTATTGAGATGAGTTCTAGGAGAGCCAACGCTGACGTACTGAATTCAGGGACTGTAAAAGTGCTAGTATATGAAAGTCCCTACAAGTTATATGTTGGCAATCTTCCATGGGACGTAAGACCTGAGATCTTGAGGAATCAGTTCGTCCAGTTCGGGGATGTGCTTAGTACCAGGATTTTGTATGATCGGAAAGCAGGAAAGTATCGTGCCTATGGGTTTGTTTCTTTTTCGACTGAAGCGGAGAGAAATGCTGCACTCTCCATGAATGGAGCGGTAAGAATATTTTCATTTCATCATCCCAGTTCCCTTCTGTTTTCTTTTGGTTCAATGTTATACTTAGGTATGGTATCCCTTGCAGGCATTTCGAGGTCGGACGCTAGTTGTTAGAAAAGGTGTTCAAAGATACTGATCCCCGAGTAAATTGCTACATTTCTGCAGTTAGGAATTTAGTTGCTGATATAGCCATTAGTTAAACAGAAGAATTCAATTCCACGGGTTAAGGATGGCAGATTCGTCTTCCTTTTACCAAGTTTTGCATTTCACTGAAGTCTGGTTACTATCATGAGTTTTTGTATAATCCAACTTGTTCTCCTGTGAACTGAAGATCTTTACTGCATTATTTTCTTGCAACTTGTCGTCGTTTCTGATACCTTGGTTTCTTACTAGCTTTGTTCCTGTCCTTGAAGAAAATACATGTATTGACAATGCAAGACAAGTTTTGCTTTGAAGAAATAGCAAAACCAGTAGACACTAAACAAGTTCTTGGATTTTGCAACACAGGCATAAATCTCCTAGTAAGTTATGTCTCAATATTCACATCTTCCAACAAAAAGACAATAAGATGTACAAAAGGGATTTACCTTCTGCCAGAGCAATAAGAAGATGAGCATCAAATTACTACTGGTGAATCATGATGAAACACAGCAAAATGGCCAGCTCCTTTTCGGGGAGAGGTAATGTTTTAATAGGTATTTTGGTTGCTTCACACCCAAAAAGAAGGAAGAATATGAATCCGACTTGTCTAACAGAAGTCTTCTTTCAATTCTCGGCCAAACCGCGATTTCTCTTACCCATTGTCCCTTTCCAATCTGAGTTCATACAGAAATCTCTAATCAAGGATAGAATGTTTCAATGAACTAATGAATAATGTTGGTTCAAAGTTAACAACATATGGCATAATCTATGAACCAAAGATTCAAACTCATCGCCATTTACTATGGTGCGTTTTACTGATCAAATACTCCTCCAAACCAATGGCGGCTTCCACTATTCTAGTATCACTCTTTATTTCTACCTTGATAACCTTATCCAACATTTTCTCAATTCTCTCAAATTCATCAACTTTACAGATCCTAGAAACAATGGTGTCCCAAG
Source organism: Erythroxylum shatona (assembly GCA_027568895.1). Taxonomy (NCBI): domain Eukaryota; kingdom Viridiplantae; phylum Streptophyta; class Magnoliopsida; order Malpighiales; family Erythroxylaceae; genus Erythroxylum; species Erythroxylum shatona. Next base: position 24,681,873 of record JAOSBK010000009.1, on the reverse strand, counting down.
TGTCCATATGTGGAGCTTCTCCATGCTTCAAGAGTGCCTCCACAACCTCACAAGCTTCTTCCGTCCTCCCAGAGTTGCAAAAGCCAATCACCAAGGCGTTACTGATTGAAAAATGCGGCGAAAAACCCTTCGATGTCATTACTTGGAGGTAACCCTTAGCCTCATCAAACATCCCTTGATCGCATAGCCCACCAACCAAAGTCCTATAAGAAACCAAATTGGGTAAGCATCCATTGGACTCCATATCCTCGAGAATTTTACGAGCATCCAGTGAGCGCCCTTCTCTGCAAAATCCTAATATAACCGTGTTGTAATGAACAATATCGGGAGTACAACCCTTAAGCTTCATTCTACATAGAATCTTATATGCCTCTCTCAGCTTCATTTTCCTACATAGACTATTCAAGATTGTTGTATAGCTCAACGAATCAGGCACATACCCTTTATTTATCATACCCTCCAGTAAATCAACCGCTCCATTAACCTGGCCTTTTCTACACAATCCTTGCATCAAAATTCTGTACGATTCGACGTCCGGCACAAGATCTCTCTTAAACATTTGATTGAACAGCTTATAAGCGATACTGAGTCTCCCATTAAGACAAAAGGCACGCATTAGGATGTTGTAAGATTTGGTGCTGGGATTAACACCGTATCTGTGGGCTTCTCTGAAAAGATCAAAAGCGGGTCTGACGTAGTTCCTGTCAGCAACAAGTATTTCCAGAATGCGGTTTAAGTGTTTGGTTAAAGGCCTACACTTAAACTCGAGAATTTTGTAGAAGGTTTTAAGAACCTTGTTGGGCAAATTAGCCTCTTCGTAGACTTTGATCAAGCAAGAGAAGAGGGTGTGGGTTACTGGGTACCCCTTGGATTTGAGGTCAAGGAGAAGATCATCAACAAGAGAGAAGTACTTGGAGCGACCAAGTTTAAGGATGAGAACCAGATAGGAAGAGTAGGAATGCTGAAAATTTGGCTGTCGAGATGCATAATCGAAGATTTCTTTAGCGAGGAGGGGATCAGACTGTGAAGCTATGAGCTTTTGGACTCTAGAAGGAGAGCCAATAGGGGATTTGTTGGAAGATTCTGCTCTTTTCAGTTTCTGGATTTCTTGCTGTTGCTGAACAGATGAAGACCAGGGTAAGCGTGAGAGTGAGACAGAGCGAGCAGCAGCAGCTAATACAGTTAGGGAGGATCGAAACGGTTGATACATCACCCTGGTTTTGAGTTTTTAAAGCAGGCGAATCCACATTCTATTGAACTGGCTGTTGGGACTTTTAGAATCAGAAATCAAGAAGAGAAGTTGATTCTGCGGATGATATGTGCTTTAACTTCGTTAATGCCCTGGTTAAAGGTTAATAACAGAACGGTATATAACGTAACACTTTACTAATAGAATGTGATAAAATATAATACACTTTTATTGTTTGATTAAAGGTTTCGTAATATAACGAAATAAAATAAAAATAAAAAGTTTTATCTTACATTTCATTCTATCTGAAATAGTAAAAATAAAAAACCTTCGATTATGAAAGTTTAGAATGAAATGTAAACTAATAAATACATACTTTCGATAGTTTTTCTTAATACCAATTGTTTTTTATAATCATAACTCCTTTTTTCTTAAACTCATTTATTACAATCCACAAAATTTGTATATAATTAATAATATTTTTATATTATTTCTCCTTACCTTAATAATAGTTTTTATATTATTAATAATAAATTGCATATAATTAATAATAAATTCATAAAAATTTTTA
>JAOSBK010000009.1:24626329-24664521 GCA_027568895.1 Erythroxylum shatona | reverse complement strand
CAAAAATTACAATTTATGCATATATGGAGGCCATATTATGCATGAACATACCGAGACTAGTTTACTCACTCATAACCGTCTCAAATTACTATTTTACCCTTCCCATCGGTGATAGGATGTTACAATTATTATCTTACAACATGTGGCTTATTCACAAGCTACTAAACTGCTATGTAGAAAAATAGGTGGAAGCAAACCACTAATTATAGACCTAGGTTGATGGTAAATATAAAGGGTACATTGAGTTGATGATGTTAAATAAGAATTTTTTGGGAGGCAACCCATGAATTATTATATGTTTCATTTTTATTTCATTTTGTTTCCAATTTTTTTATTAGCATAGGCCTTTGTTTCATGTTATGTTGTTGTTGTTGTTGTTGTTGTTGTTGTTGTTGTTGTTGTTATTACTATTATTATTATTATTATTATTATTATTATTATTATTATTATTATTATATTTCTTTTATCTTTTTATCCCTTTTTATTTATATTTTTGCAAGGATGGATGTATCTAATATTAGATGGACCCTTCATCAAATTCAAAACTCTGTAATTCTTATTATTCAGGGCAATACCAATTTTTAACCTTTCTTTTTTATTTTATTGATATTTTACTTATTGTGTATGTTGGGGAAAATGTGCAATTTTAAGTGTGAGAAAGGAATTTCTTAAGTTTATTAAAATATTTTATTTAAGTTTTATTAACTAATATCCGTAGTAGTTAAAATGTGTCCTAAATACTTGAGATCATTATTGAGTGTTGAATTGCATTAGTATGTCAAAGGATGAAAGTTAAAATAAACTTGCCTTTTTAAGTCATATTTTTAATAATTATTGAGATAATTAATTTGAATGAAAATTGCATATTATTTACACACAAAAGATCTTTTTGTGAGATTTTGTGCCTAATAACAAATACATCATTAGTTAAGCTCTTTTATTCTTACAAATACATTATTAGTTAAGCTCTTTTATTCTTTCATGTTTGTTATTTTACATAGTTGGATAATTATAGAACTTGTTTTTATTATTCATATTGAGACCACATTTGTTAAATTGGATGCATTAAAATGATAAAGGCATTTAGATTGGACCTTGTTTAGCCTATTTTCATGATAATTATCCCACCATATTTTATCCCTTATGAGTAACTAATTTTGATAGTTAGCCTTTTTTATTGATTATAACCACATTATTAGCCTTTACCTTATTTTTCTTGAAGTCTTTTTATATTTTGAACCCTAAAGGTTATTTATATTTACTTGATTGCTAAAAACTTAGATTTTATTAAAGAAATTTAAAGAGGTCTAATATTTCTTTAATTGTTGGTACTTGATCAATGATTTTTTAAAAAGAATGTTTTAAGTTATGACGCTCATGGATTTATGGTATGAAGGACCTATATTGTGAAGAATTAAGTTTCTTGTAATTTTTTAAAAATTTTCTTCATTTGTATCACCTTTTTTATTATCCCTATTATACCTTACCTAAACCTCGTCAAAACCTTATAATAAGACCTTTTGATTTTTGTTTCTAGTTTACTTATAAATGATGGAGATATGATTTTTTTGTGAGCCTATTGTTAAGAATTAGTCTATATATTAATTTGAGAGTTCTTACACCTTCCACCCTAAACACTTTGAGGGCATTGAATCAATCTTTGGTGAGGGTGTAAAAATTTATGGTTTTGATTTCAAAAAGATTACAATGTGATTATTCTTGATATTAAATTATGAAGGTTGGTTCAGGATAACTTAAACCTAATTGTATGTTAGTTTGGTTAATATGATATGATTAGGTAAAGTGTAAGTAGACAAGTTGAGATTAATAAGGGATAGTTGTTTGTAAGATTGATGATTTAGATTATAATTTGCTTGAGGACAAGCAAAAGCTTAAGTGTGGGGATGTCTAATAAATGATTATTTAACTATATTTATATACCCATATTTAATGTGTTTTGCTTGTTATTTAAGAATTTTATAGTATTTTTGGCACTTAATTAGCTTAAAGTGTGTTTGTAGGTTTTAATTACCTTCATAGACCAAAAGGAGAAAATTTTGGATGAAATAATGGAATAAAACAAAGATTTGAAGCGACTTGGAGATACATAGTTGTGTATAGTGACTCTATAAATCTCTGTAAATGTGAGGAGATTTGAAGATATTGTTTCTAGCCATGTATGTTGCCTGTGTAAGTCTTTGTGCTTATGTATGATCACGAATTCAGGTATTTTTGGATATACACAGTCACCTACACGACCATGTAATTAATCAGGTATATCCCAAAAATCCTAACTTCTATTATAACAGGATGTTATTAGAGGCAGATGAGGAGGCGAGTTTAGAAGCATTTTTGAGTCATAAGAAACATAAAGAAGAGGTAGTTATAAATAGATGACAAGGAAAACACGAAGATTTCGTCACAATATCTGATAGAGAGCATCATTCAATCCAAATTGTAAGAAGATTCATTAGAGATAAAAGGGAGATTTAGAATATGATTTCTTTGATATCTATTTGGTCTCCTGAATGTTTATTATTGGTTTCGTTATCTATATGTAAGAACTAAGTTGTTTACTACCTAGGTGTAAATACTAATACTTACAATCCTTATGGGATCGACTTGTAGTTGTTAGTGTTAATTACAGCTTCGTTGTACATTTGTGGTTAAAACTGATAAATCTTTATAATAACAGAAATCATCTGAAATCTACTAAAGAGGAGCTTACTGCTGTGCAATCCTAGCTTACAACCAATCCTAGTGATCCATTTTTAATTTCTATAAAGGAACTGATCATATAAAACCATCTGTAAGCTCTAACCATACTTCTCTGCATAAACAGAGATCTAGAGTGAACTGGTTGAATGAAAAATGTTCTAGATTTTTCTTTAATTTTTCCCTTGATAGAAGAAATCAGAACAATATCAGCAATATCCTATTTAATGACTACATCTTACTCCAGGAACATTAGGATATCCAACAAAAGTTGTGAATTTTATACATCTATGCTTAGATCATCAAGATCTTCCTCATCCTCTGTTTCTCATTTGAAGAAATTCATTTCTAAAAGATCTAACTCAAACTTGTAGAGGATAAAGAGATAAAGGATATTGTTTTTAAGATGAATGGAACGAAAGCTCCTGGTCTATATGGGTGGTTATTTTCTTTCACAAATCCTAGGAAGTGATAGGTTAGTATGTGAAGGATGAAGTGTGTGAATTATTTACAAATGGCATCCTACTAAAGGAAATCAATAAAGGCCCTAACTGTTCCTATTTTGGTGACTTTAAACCTATAGTGTGCTCCAACTTCCTTTATAAGATTATTTCCAAAATTATGGATGGTAGATTGGAAAGTGAAATAACACATTTGATCAGTGAGAACCAAAGCGCATTTATGGAGAATACACATATTGGAGATAATATTTTTGATAGTTTAAAAGTTACTTAAGGGGTGTTCAAGAAGTAAATCCATTCCAAATTGCACCATACAAGTGGATTTCCCCAAGGATTTTGATAGTATAAGCTAGGATTTTTCTATTAAAGCTAGTTAAGTTGTTTGGTTTCCTTGGAGTATTTATTGGTTGGATCAAGAAGTGTATCACGTCAACCTCTTATTGTGTTTTTGTGAATGGCAGCCCCTCAGAGATCATCAAAGGTACAAAAGATTTAAGACAGGGGGACCCCTTATCCCCCTACCTCTTTATATTGTGCATGGAAGCTCTTAATTTGCTTATCAAACGTGAAGTTGGAAGAAAGATGAAGTTTAGATATCACTCTAAATTTAGGAGAGTTGAGTGAATATATTTAAGTTTTGCAGATGATCTTTCATTGTTTTATAAAGCTCACATGGAATTAGTTATGATATTAATAAATATTATGGATGAGTTCAAAGGAATTTTTGGATTGGAAATCAATTTCAATCAAATTCTTCTAATATTAATAATATTAATAAATATTCTAGATGAGGTCAAAGGAATTTTTTGATTGGATAACAAAATTCACTTTATTATCTCTAAAAGGGTAGCTCAATTAGAGACTCATATAATAATAATCACTAGTTTGCAAAGGAAGCAGCACCCTATGATGTATCTGGGACTTCCAATATCCACAAGAAGACTAAACTTCAATGAATGCCTTCCTTTTGTAGAGAAAGTTCAAAGAAAGCTTAACTCTTGCGACCTGTTTGGTTTAGGGAATGGAATAAATAAAGAATAGAATATTTATTATTAGGAATAGAAAAGATGAGGAATATAATAGAATGAGTATTACTTTGTTTGGTTTAAGGAATAGAATAGATAAAGAATTTCTATGTCAATGTTTGGTTTGAAAATATAAACTTGGAATGAGAAAGTAATAACTAACAAAAAAATCAAATTATTATTATTATTATTATTATTTAACTTTATTTTTATTATACGAAATTAATTATATTATTATTATGAACTTTATTATTCTTATTATTATTAATTATTGTTATTAATTATTATTATTTATTTTTTATTATTATTATTAACTTTATTATTCTTATTATTATTATTATTATAAATTTTCTAATTATTATTATTATTATTATTAACTTTATTTTTATTTTTATTATACGACATTAGTTATGTTATTATTATTATTATTATTATTATTATAGAAGGAGAAGGTTGAGGAGGGCCAACGTAAATGATAAATTTATCTTGAAGAAGATTAGATTTTCTTGAAATATATAAAAATAAGTTGGGGAAAGTTTTATCTATTCTTCAAATTGATATTTTTAAATATAATCTATTACGACCAAACACAAGTTTAATAATACGTGAAGAATAGAAAGAGAGTATAATAGGTATTCCGTTATCCCAAATAGGCGGATAGAGGTTAGACCTTAGCTGCAACCTAGCTATGGATCTTGATTACCGCAAAGACTCCGTACTATTAAATAATTATTCTATTAAAAATCTTGGACAAAGCTTCGAACATACGCAACCCTCACCGGTTCACCTGCGTTGTTCGTGTCTGCGGACGTGGCCCACAAGAGCCAACCCAGACCTACCGATCCTTAACAAAACTAAACTACTATGGTCCCTCCCTGAATCCAATCAATTCAGGTTTTATTTATTCTATGAGGGTAGGGACTAGAATAAATAAAAACTAGTGGTTGGGACTAGGGACTAGGGAGTAGGGACAACAAATCATTAACTATACATAAATTGGCCCTCGAATGAACCGCCCCTTTTATAATAATTTTGAATGGAGATTGAAAGCCACAAAATCCTAAGATTCTTAATAGCTCTCCACGTGTCACGTTCCCCACCATGAGACATAACGCCCCATGCCAGCGTGTTAGGCTCCCAAAAATATCCTGTCCAACCACCCAAACACCACCCGAAACGTGTCCTTCACACTTCTCACGCCTCTGGATAACCACTACCACCGTACAACTAATCTACCCCACATCGCAATTCGCAAATATCAAAAACAGTTGCTCATGTTGCGCCACCTCAGCTTCTCCAACCAGATACCAATGGCGGCCCACCTTTTGATCTCTTGTATTTTCCGTTTTTTGCGGTCGTCAGCCCGAGTTGGATTTCAAATATTTCTTTCTTTTTTAAAAAAAACTAATAAATTTAACCAACAGTTCTCAGATTTTTATTGTGACGCCAATTACACTCTCTCTCTCTCCGCTGCCACTGTTTAATTGTTTGTTCCATTTAAATCTAGTTTCTTATTATTTTTGTAAAGTCATCTCCTTGGATTCTAGAGTGTTTGAGAACGGGTGAGATGGCGGTGATCGACGATATGAGGATGGAGGTCGAGGACGCGACGGACAATAAGGGCCCTGCAATGGAGGTGGTGAGGTGGGAGGAGTTTCTTCCAAATATGATGCTTCGCGTTCTGTTAGTGGAGGCTGATGATTCTACGCGCCAAATTATTGCGGCTCTTCTTCGAAAATGTAGTTATGAAGGTCAGCTATGCTCTTCTTTGATCTCTTGATGAGAAATTCCTATGTATTGCTCATTTTCTTGATGGATATGAGTTGATTTTGTTTCATTTTTCTTTTGGTTTAATTCACAAATTGACATGTTTGATTGAGATTCCGAGCTCATTGGTCACTGTACTATATTTTCTCTCTTTTTTCCCGTATTTTTCGAATGCTTTCTTTTCTTGAAAAGAGTTGATTTGTTGGAGGTTGCAGAATCTTGCGACTTTATGTTATCTCTGCTTCGTCTCTACTATTAATTTTGCCGTAGGTGTTGGAAGTTTGATAGGTTTTATTGCCATCTTTGGTAAGAGCTCTCACCATTCCGGTTGAGCTTGACATTTGTGTTTTGAATGGTCATTTCGAGTTGGTTTTTCTAAGGTTCGTTTCTTTTTCTTTTGTCATACTTGATCGTATATTATCTGCTACCAAACATTATCAAAGAAATCTTGGGAAGGATTTGAGTCTTGTCTGGTGGATATGTTAAAAGGAAAGTTAGTTTTTGGGTTTCTAGATGATTGGTATATTGGTAATTGTACACAATGCATATGCATCCCTCGTTTTGTTTCCGATAAGATGTTAGTAATTTCATATCAGTTTAACTGAAGTTAACAATTTGTTTCGTCACTTTCTGGGATCAGTTGCTGCTGTTCCTGATGGATTAATGGCGTGGGAGGCATTGAAGGGGAGACCTCATAATTTAGATCTCATATTAACTGAAGTGGAGTTGCCATCAATTTCGGGATACGCACTTCTTACCTTGGTCATGGAACATGACTTTTGCAGAAATATTCCCGTCATAAGTAATTAAATAGTTTGTAAACTCTTTTATAATCTTTGTTACTTATATATCTTGTTAGATTTGAAACTAAAAATTTCTTGTTCTTTTTTCCTTCTTTTGTCTTTTCTGAATAGTGATGTCATCGCATGATTCTATGAGCATGGTACTGAAGTGCATGTTAAAAGGTGCTGCTGACTTTCTCATTAAGCCTGTTAGAAGGAATGAGCTGAAGAACTTATGGCAGCATGTTTGGAGGAGGCAAACTGTATGTTTCATCCTGTATATTGTTTTTAATATTTTTATGGTTCAATAGCATGGAAACTAAATATTCTACATGTTCCCTTTTTGATTCTTTATCAGCTTCCTCCAGGACGTATTCCTCTTAACTCATCCACTTTACATCATAAAATTGAAGCCACATCTGAAACCAATGCAACGAGTGATCATTCAAGTGATTGTTTAACTTCTACCCAGAAAAATAGGGATGGCAGAGAGAAAGGAAGTGATACCCAAGTAAGTATAACGACAGATCCTCTGGAAATGTAGTCATTGCTAATGGATAATTTTTAGTTATGCTAGGGAGTGTCTGTTCCTAAGACATATGCGTAAATGTGATCAAAACAGAAAACAATAATTAAAGTGTTATAGCAGAAACGTGGAAACTGAAAATGCTTAAATTCAATTATGCAGGATCTATCTCGACTGGAGTGGAATAATGCTTCAAACCTGAGCAACGCAGGAAGAGAGATGTATGAAGAGCAAGCCACGTTGGAAATAGAATCAGCTGATTCCGAGTGTAAAAGTAAGAGTTTTGCTCTTTCCTATTTGTCTTTGTTCATTGTTTACTCGCATTTATTATTCTGGGTTAGCAGTTCTCTTTCTTCCTTGTATGTAAGATTGGCATCTGATGCAGTACTTTGGTGCAGATAGATCTAACCAATCAGAACTGGCTTGCAATGAGACTTATAATTCAAGTACTTTGAGATTGGGAGAAGCGAATGGTTTTACAAGAGTGAGACCAGAAAGTGACAAAAATTATGCCATTAATTATCAATGCAACAATTATGAACTGGTAGAACCTTCAAGTGGAACTGTAGACTTGATCAGTACATTTGGTAACAGCTCAAATCGCATTCATGAACATTCTAGCAGCACGAACAGATTTGAATTTACTCCACAGCAGGAAATTTATCTCAGAAGGTTCTGTCCCACCAGTGCGAATGACCTACCAATTGATGAGAAGCAAGCACTAAACCATTCTAATACCTCAGCCTTCTCTTGGTGAGTTTGCTATAGCCTCAAGATGTCCACTAACACAAGTTTTTGAAAGTTATATACAAGTTCGACACTATAGGTGTGTGTGTGTATCTGTGGTGTGAGCACTTTACATTGCGACAGAATTTGATTATTTTAGACTCAAAACAATTTCATGGGTATTCTCAAGTTCTTGTGTTTCACCATCATATGATGGGATCATGATCAGATAGCGAGATTTTAGGTGTTTAATGTGCATAGGAGGTCGACTGAAGATTTAACCTTTTGGGTTCTCCTAGAGCACAATGTTGATCTCGATCTTTGTCATTAAAGCATTACATGTTTTAATGTTGTACCTTCCTATCCATTTCTGATCAACTAACAGGTCCGTTGTGCAGGTATAACAGTAAAACATTGCGACCTTTTTTCCCAATATCAATTGCTAATGGTTCTGGATTCAAGAAAGATGCTAGTAATTCTCCAGAGATATCATCCAATCAAGTCTCTGAAAATGGTAGTGGCATTTCTGGACAACACGGTTCCACTGGAACTAATAGTCAAAAAATCATGACGACATTGGTCACTGGTTCTGGGCAAACTGACATATCATATCCAAGCGCACAGCATGGGTTGATTCCTGTCCAAGGAGTGAAACTGGACAATATCTCTATTGGATATGATCATGTTTTTCCTTCTTCATACTATAATAAGCAATTGGGTTTGCCCCCAACATGGACTCCTAAGGTGGATACCGAAAGTGATCAATCTCCATTTCCTTCTAATACTTCAATCCTTTACAATCAGGACATTGATGACACTAAGCATCAGCACAGACAATCTGATGATACTCCCAACAATTCTGTCGACCAAAATATACATCAGCAGATTATAGAACCAGTGGAGGAGTTAAAACATGGTTTGCCTACTACTGGTCAGAGTGCTTGCAGCAGTTTATGTAATGGTGTCACAAATTACGAGTCTCATAGTGGATATGATAGCGTTTGCAATGGAAATGACGCAAATGCCACTGTTTCTGTGGCAACTGAAAGGGCCATAGAATCAGAGAGCTTGGATGACGGTCTCTTCATCCAAGAGGGACTCAAAGGGATGGATGCTCATCGCTCTGGACAGAGGGAAGCAGCACTATCAAAATTCCGCTTGAAGCGCAAAAATCGTTGCTATGAGAAGAAGGTACAATGATCACCTTATTCTCACTAACATTACATATGACAAAGTAGAAAAATCCTGATTGGGAACTAAGGGTTGTGTAGAAATGTTGATATGCTGGTCAGCTCTTGAAAGTTGGGCAAGGTGATTCCATCACCAATAGCTTCTGCACCCTTAACAGTACCATTGTGATGTATCACTAATGCTATTTCATCTGTCATTCCACGAGATAGCTTATTTATCTTGCTAGGGCTTTACTAGATCGTTTATAACAAAATTTGTTTACAATGACCTATCATCAAGATGTTTCAAATGATATATGCACCCTTTGGTTAATCATAATGATACAGCCAAACTAGTTAAAAGTCTTCTTTGATCCCTTTTCTGGTTCCAGGTCCGATACCAGAGCCGGAAAAAACTTGCAGAGCAGCGTCCCCGAGTGAAAGGCCAATTTGTTCGTCAAGTGCAAAATAATGGCCCAGCCGCTGACATACGTGTTTAACCATGAAATGTATGTCAAAAATCTGCTTGCCATGGGCAGTGTCTGTAGCTTTTGAACAGGATTTTATGGTAATGCAAGTATGATTGAAGATGTATTTACGAGTCTGTAGACTTGGTACTGACTATAGCTGTGGTTTCAGGTGTCTAGGAAAAGGTCGTACCCTGATTTGCTATTGTTAGTAGTTGAAGATTTGGAAGTCTTCTGTCAGTTTGGTTAATTAGGTTGGTAATTTACAGGTGAATTAGATTAGTTAGGAAGGTCCTCTTGTAGGATAATTTCAGGCTGGTAATTTACAGGTGACTTAGGAAGCCGCAGCCTGAACATTCCAGTTAACTTTTCTGTTGCTTTCTTGTACAAAGTATCCAAGGGTGGAAATGATGGTTGGTAAAAGTAAAACACGACTTCTAATTACTTCACATCCCATTTGCATTCTCCTGCGCTGTTCGATAATTGATATTTGCAATTTTTGCATGCACCAGGTCAATTAGAGGCAAATCAATATGGAAAATAGAACAAGTTTTTATCTGATATATTCACCTTGTCAACCGATCTTTCTGCTACCGAAAGGATGGGAGACACTCTAAAGCAGATAAACTTGCCATCAGAATCGGTGGTGGGCATTGCGTGTGTGGCTACGAGCACAAGCGAGTCCTGGAAACATGAAACGTTAGGCGTAGTACCTGGGCTGTAAGTTACATAATCATCATGGTCATACTTCGAAGTTCGGCAGTAAGCTACATAATCTTGTCCAATGTATGACCGGATCTGAGCAGACATTGCCCAACCACCTAGACAAGGCGTAACACTAACGTCTCTCTACCTACCTACACAGGCTATTGGGCTTCAGCTTACCATTTGTACGCCCCATCGCAATTTTAAAATACAATTGTATTGCGTGGGAGTGTATTGCGTGGGAGTAAATAAAAAATTGTTATTTTATCATATTATTTTTTAAAAATTTTAAATAAAGTAACATTAAATTTTAAATTTTAAATATTTTAATTTTTAGTTGAAGAAATAGGCTCTTTCCTCTTAAAAGTAAATAATACAGAGCTGCGTTTGGCTGCTGAGATCATTGACGACACTAATGGGCAAAATGTTGTTTTCCTCTCTTCTCCTTTTCTGTTTTCTGTCTGACAGAAGTAGACAAACTAAGATGTGGGGCCATAAGGTAAATGTCTCAAGAATATAAGAGTTTTGATTCTTAATTGTTAAGATTTGTTGTCTTCATTCCTTTGATGGCACAAAATTTGTACACTAGCAAATTGGGATTTAAATTCAATTAAAAAAATTTAATACCACAGGGACACATATTACTACTTGGGACACGTGTTTCCCTTACCAATGCCCACGTCTCTTTTCAGCTTCATCGGTTCTTAGTTTCTTCTTTCTTCTTTTCAGTTCTCCAACCCCTTACCATATTGTATACAAAAGCATTGAACAAGAGGTCGCACAGAAGGACGAAGGAAAAAGAAGAGCTGTCATTGATTTATAAATACAAAACAAGAGAAAAAAGCTCACTTTATCTCTGAGTGACTCAACTCTTGCCTTTAGACTCTTTCTCTTCATCTTCTTTTTCTCTAATATCCACTCGCCACCATTTCCACTCACACCTATCTTTTCCTTTCTTCTTATTATAAATAGATACTTCTCTATATTATTTCCTTTTCATGTCAGAGTATAATGAATTCTAACACAAATCCAAAGAAGACAAGCACCGAGACAAACACATGTCATCTTCCAAAGACTCACGTCGTGCTCTATGCACCGTCCTCACCATATTCCTCCTCTTGGTAGGCCTCACCGTTCTCATTGTTTGGTTAATTTACAGGCCACACAAGCCTCAGTTCACGGTCGTCGGCGCCGCTATTTACGACCTCAACACCACCTCACCACCCTACATCTCCACCTCCATGCAGTTTACTCTTGTTACCAGAAACCCAAACAAGAGAGTCTCTATTATGTATGAGAAGTTGACAGCTTATGTCTCCTACAAAAACCAAGAGATAACACCGCCAGTGTTATTACCACCGCTCCACCACAGGACTAAGAGCACGGTGGCGCTTTCGCCAGTGCTCGGAGGTGGAGCCGTGCCTGTCTCGCTGGAGGTGGCAAATGGACTGGTGATGGATGAGGCTTATGGTGTTGTGGCGTTGAGGGTGGTTGTCACAGGTAAATTGAGATGGAAAGCTGGTGCTATAAAGACTGGGCGTTATGGTGTTTCTGTAAATTGTGACATATGGGTTGGTTTGAAGAAGGGCTTTGTAGGGCAAGTGCCCCTGCTTGGGTCTCCTCAGTGTAAAGTCGACGTGTGAACATAAACTTGTGTAGGTAATGATCGAGCTTACAAGCTCTCCTTTTATTTTGTTCAAGTTCCCACCAGTAGTTTGTTCTGCTTACGAGTCATATAATTAGGTATGTCGCTCAGTGTTTTCGCTTTCTGCAAGTGTTCATACGGAAATGATGAAAGTTGTGTTATGTTATGCCTTCTTGTTTCGTCCTGAATCTGATCACAGGCATCCCTACTTGGCAGTGTTCAATTCCCTATGCTTTGTGCCACTTGTTATTCTATGGGAGTGCATGCATCCACTTGGCTACAGTTTGTCTTTGACAGGTCCATGGTTAGGGTCTCAAGCTTAAGCTGCAGGGTAGAAAAGAGAGTGTGTTGGTGATTTCCCAATAAATAATTGACTTTAACCCAGGGCGCATGTGGGTTAGTAAGGGATTTTTCTGGCTTAAGTGAGATCACGGATTCGAATCATCCTCATGTATGCAACCGTTTAAAACTTGGGGTCAGAACTTTACTTCCCGTAAGGAATTTACTCGGCTCGAACGGAGATTAATCTGAGTGTGAATGACTTAAAGGTATCTTTCTATAGTTAGAACCTTCCTAAGACACCTTGTGGGCACTAAAAAAATAAAATAAATAATTGACTTCACTTTCAACACCAACTTTGAGTTTGAGCTTTACTTAGTGGGGAAGTAGGAAGGATTGGGAAAAAAGACTTTATCTTTTGCCGTGGAGGCATAAAAGGTTGCATCGTAATTTGGTCGGAAAGTTACGTCGACTCGCTTAAACGATGTCATTTCAAAACTAATGTGCGAGCAATTTCACGAAAAGATTAGTGGTTTCGGGAGTGGCTCAGCCTTACATCGAAAGCAATTAACGTATGTTTGTCACACTTCACAGAGTGTGAATAAAAGGAAGCACAGTAACAATCAACAAATAAAGCACTTTTCAAATGCTTTTTAGCAATGTTTTAAATAATGATAGTAGGACATGGGATTAAGACAAAAGGTTTAAGTTTGAAAGGCTTAATTAATATTAAAATGTCGTAAAATATAATAAATATTAATTAAAATTTAAAAATTTAATTAAAAAAGAGATTATAATTTAAAATTTTATTTATTTATTTTAATTTATAAGAATCTATTAATTTACTGATTTTTAAGAATAAGAATTATTAAATTAAATTGATCAGAAAAGTTAAACACTTTAAGATTGATTTTTAATTATTAAATTAAGTTGAATCGCAAAATTGAACAGTTTAAAATTTTTATAATTGAATCGATCAAATTTTTTAACCATTGATTTTTATTGTTAAAAGACTTTTTATTTAATAAATGTATATAAAAATTTACTATTTATTAATTATTTTAATTAAATAAAAATTTAATAAAATGTGGGATTTTTGAGATTGTCGGCAAGATATAATCTCTTTAAACTTTTTAAATGTATCAATTCGATGAATAAGGAATAATATATTTGTCTATTTATTTTTTTTACAAGGGAAAGATAATAAAATACACAAAAGGCCTAATTATCGTAATATCTGCAGTACAAAAAGCCGTGGTGGTCATGGCGCATGTGGGCCCAGACAGACGTCGGAGGCTCCTGGAGGTAGTGGATGCCCGGACGGGCTAGCGCTGCAAGTGAGGCTAAGCTGTCGGCACTCTAATTGCCTTCCCTAAACACATGCTGAAGCTGCACATCCCAATGTTAACGCAATTGCTCTCGGATACCTGTCACCAAATGACACTGATCAGTTCTCGAAAAATTAGAAGACGAGAGAATATTGATCACCTTAAGGTAATCAACTTCCAAAATGAGCCGTCGATATCCGAGGTCCCAGGCCAGATGAAGACCCGAGTGAACTCCCCAGAGCTCAGCCTCAATGGGCGAACCCCGCCCAATCTTGTGAAGAAAACTCCCACATCAATGCCCCTGACAGTCCCTGATCAAACCTCCCGCCGTAGCAACTTGAGGACCCAATTTAACAGCTCCATCAGTATTAAACTTGACCCAACCGTCTGGCGGTGGGAGCCAGCGGACAGGGTGCCCCACAGTGTAGAAGTATACTTTACTAAAACCATAGCTAAGGTTAGTAGGAATCGTCTCCGACCTCTTGTGTTGGGCATCGAATCTGCATTGTTGTTGACGCTTGAAGCTGTGATGTGGAGTAGATGCTCGAGGCATCAGATTCATTATTGATAAATCGGAATCAACGAACTTATTGCAGCTTCAAAATCAATATTCAGTTAATGGAAACATGCGATTCCATGGTACGGAGCCAAGCGCTTTCCGAACATGACGTCTCCTACTTTAAGGCATCAACCAAAAAGTCGTGAGCAAAGTTGGCAATTTGAGAGTCACGGGGGATCTTTTAATGCCTAATTTTTTAGATTTAATTTTATTTAAATTTAACTCAATTTTGTAATTATTGCTAAAAATTAAAACTCTAACAATTAAATGTTTAAATTTTTAATTTTTAATTATAATTCATTATTAATATATTCGTTCATATTGCTGACGTTACTCGTCACATAAGATAGATACCCTTAATGTATATGCACATTTAACTTAATTAAATTAAGTTTTATTAAATTATTTAACTAAAAATACGTCATTTTGGAATTGAAAAATCTTAATGAAATGCGATGTCTTTAGTTTATTAAGGTTTTTTCTTCCAAAATGATGCGATCTAGTTAAAATATTATTGAAACTTAATTAGTTAATTTAATTAAGTCTGAAGTATATAAGTGTTAAGGATATTTGTTTTATGTAACAAGTCACGATAACAACGTTAATATAATGAAGATACTGACGTTAGGTTAAAATTGAAAAAAAATTGAAGTTTAAGTATTTAATTATCATTTCTTAAGTTCGAACTATAATTACAAAATTGAATAAAATTTGAGTTTTTTTTGCAATTAATCGTTAATTTTAAATTGGATAGGATTAAAAAAAACTATTTCTAATTAATTTAAAGCGAGAAGATGTACTTATATAAATTTTAATTTTAATCTATAAAATGAAGGGAAAATCATTTACATACAAGAAGAGAGTATTACATGCATGAAAAGACGTATTATGTAAATTAAAATTATATACTCATTTAATCGAATATATTCGTGTAACGTAAATTGGACCCAAAGGATGGTAGATAAATAGAGACTGGGTCTCAAAAGCCCACCAGCAATGAAACTTTTGGGCTTAGGCCTTTCCCATATCAAACTAATGAAACCATACCGTCTACCAATTAGGCGATCGGGTTTTAATTTACCCGACTGAGAGCCACCAAAATGTCGCTTCTGCCCCTATGGGGTGGTCCACTCTGCGAGAATCTTGGATGCCGGACATCCTCAAAGTGGTATGTCCTATTCGAAGAGGTTGAGTATTGCTCTCTTTCTTTTTTTAATAATAGCCTCCCGTAAGAGAGTTGATCTCCTTATAAAAAATACACAAGACAAGGAAAGTTTAACAACATGTCTGTACAATTCACGTTACTTGGTTTTTTCCGGATGGGTGCAGACAAGCAATTGAATTATATAGATTGTAAAGATAAGCAATTAATATCCATTCACATCATATTTCATTTTCCACAGATGTGGGAACCACATAACATGTGATAAATTATGAAACAATTAAGATGAATAGAATTCTATTTTCTTTTTTAAATAAATCAGATATAATTCCTTCCAACTTCACAAGAATCCCAACTCCTTAAATCTCTGTCAAACGACTCCCTGCCCTTGTCCTTATCTCCTAATTTGACGAGAACAGAATTGCCAAGTAGCACAATCCCACTGGACACTCAAACTTCTATCTTTACCAGATCTCCTGTTTTCAATTATAACATTTCTATCATGTTCCAAACATTAATTGAACAGAGAATTTGATGTGCCGCATGACATGCCTTTTCGTACTAAAAGAGCAGGTACCGTTTTGGTCAACAGAGTCGTTCCATGGTATGACAGGTCTAATTTTATCATTCCCCGCAGGATTGAGTAGTCCAAAATATCCAAGACTCTTGCATTGACATTTGGTAGTGGCCTATTCTATATACAAAGTTACAAACCCACCAAGGCTGGTCCTTTCGCAGCCACAGCCACAGCCACAGCCACAGCCACAGCCAACAGCCAACTTGGTAGCTTGCTGAAAAAGTTCACGCCTTTGATTTGATTTTATGCGAGAAGAATCTCAAAGGTGGTGAATCTGAACTAGCGTGCCTTTCTTCGGTTGTGTATTACACACGGTTTCCTATTCATAACATCACAACTGACAATTCTAAAAGAAGTTGGTGGGATGCATTAGTATTTAGTCGGTCAATGGGTGTGATGGGTTCTTCTTCGCACTTTCCATTTACGACCAAGTCTGAGTCTTTCAGCTTCTGTCTGGAGATTCACTGCTTAGGTTTTCATGATTACCAATCCCCTTTCTCTTGCCTCACAGAAAGCTGGGGTTTGAGGGGGTTGATCTTGTGCGTTTATAGTTATTTGGCATATTCATAAAAACGATAGTAGTAAACTGGGTTCCAGACACCGGAATTTGACGATGTAGAGTTTGTTTGCGAATAGGCAGTCTGGAATCTCTGCTTGATCCTGTCCTCAATTGGTCATTCTTTTAATGCGATTTTCTTGTTTTAAACTAAGTTCGCTAGGCTGTTGTTATGTGGGTTTCGGGTTGACCTTCTGGTGGTCGATTAGCAACTTGGGCCCCCTTGTTAGATGACTGATCTGAAATTTTCACCAACTTTAAGTTTCCTTTGCAATGCAACTTCTGTAATCGCCGGTCAGACTTTTTGTTATGTGGTTCTTCTTCTTGTTTGGGATTGATGGAATCCGGTTATGCAAACTTCTCTGGAAACTACTTGCAGTTTTTGTATTTCGATTGTTCTGCTTACAAACCTTGGTGCTGGTATATGCATTCTTGTTTTAGAAGCTCATTGCAAATTACTTTTTCAGTTTAATAGATGAATGATGTCGAGGGTTAAATACAATATTGTCTAGTTGCGGTTGTTTAGGACTTGCACTGTAGCACATTCCTTTACGTCGACATCCTCAGTTCACCTCTTTCCAGAACAGTACAAGGGTATTGGCCTTGGAGATTTGAATGAGAAACGTGTTTTACTTTCCTTGAAAGAGAATTTGGGTAGAAAAAGTATCAAGTTGAATTTACTATTAGTTCTATCTCACATTGAACAAGTCCTTTTAACAATTCAATAATATGTCTGTATTGAAACAGATAAGATTCTTGGTAGGGGAATGCTAATGTTTTTATACTGGTTGTGGATGGGAATATAATAGAAACTGGAAGGAACCTACATCTTAACGTTCATGTTCTTTTCTTTGTGGGAATTGTTTGAGGCCATTTCGGATTCATTTTCTTCGAGATTATTTGCATTCACATTAATAACAGGAGCTTGGTTCTTCAATTTGACTCTAGAATGTTAGTAATTAAGACCACTGTGCTTACATTAAGTGGAAGAACCTTTGCTATTTTTGTTGTATTTTCATTCTTAATGAGATCATCAATTCAAATAATCTTTCACACGTTTTCAGATGTGGTTGAAAGATGACAATATTAGTATGTATTCTTTCTGCCTTCAATGCTTTATCTGGTGTGGCATAATATATTATCTATTCTTTGTACTCTAGGCATCCAATATTGATATTCACATAATACTGATCCAAGATTGCAGATGGAAGCACAAAATCTTCAACCTGGACAGATTGTTGAGATAGGTGTTGATGCTCCTGCTGTGGATGGTACGGTTGGAGGCAGCAAGATATGTAATGAAGCACCATGTGGATTCTCAGATGCTGGAACTATTTCCAAGGATGCCCAAGAGCGATCAGCTTCCATGCGCAAGCTATTGATAGCAGTGGTTCTCTGCGCGATCTTCATGAGTGTTGAAGTGGCTGGTGGTCTCAAAGCCAATAGTTTAGCAATACTTACTGATGCTGCACATTTACTTTCAGATGTTGCAGCTTTTGCTATTTCGTTGTTCTCATTGTGGGCTGCTGGCTGGGAAGCCAACCCCCGTCAATCCTATGGATTTTTCAGGATTGAAATTCTTGGTGCCTTGGTTTCCATACAGCTGATATGGTTGCTTGCAGGGATTTTAGTTTATGAAGCCATAGTTAGGCTTATACATGACACCGGCAGCGTGAATGGTTTCCTCATGTTTATTGTAGCTGCATTTGGTCTTGTAGTGAATATCATCATGGCTCTTTTATTGGGCCATAATCATGGTCATGGCGATGATGGTCACAATCATGGTATTGGCCACAGCCATGGAATGACAATTACTACCCACCACCACCACCACCACCACGGTCGTCATCATCATGAGGAGCATTCAAAAGATGAGCACCATCATCATGAGGACCACTCAAAAGAGGAGCACGTACATGCTCATGAAGAGTATTCTGAACCTTTGCTTGATAAAGAGAAGCCTGAAAAGAAGCAGCGGAATATAAATGTACAAGGAGCATATCTTCATGTGCTTGGGGATTCCATCCAGAGTATTGGAGTAATGATTGGAGGTGCA
The DNA here is from genome assembly GCA_027568895.1 of Erythroxylum shatona. Lineage (NCBI taxonomy): Eukaryota > Viridiplantae > Streptophyta > Magnoliopsida > Malpighiales > Erythroxylaceae > Erythroxylum > Erythroxylum shatona. The sequence continues at coordinate 24,646,016 of JAOSBK010000009.1, read as the reverse complement.
ATCATATGGTATAAACCAAAATGGAAGATAGTTGATCTGATCTGTACTCTAATATTTTCAGTCATAGTCCTGGGAACAACGATCAAAATGCTGCGGAGCATCCTTGAAGTCTTGATGGAGAGTACTCCACGAGAAATAGATGCAACAAAGCTGGAAGAGGGGCTCTTGGAGATGGAAGAAGTACTGGCCGTTCACGAACTGCACATATGGGCCATTACAGTGGGCAAGGTTCTTTTGGCTTGTCATGTCAAAATCAGACCAGAAGCAAATGCAGACATGGTGCTGGACAATGTGATAAATTATATCAAAAGGGAGTATAACATCAGTCATGTTACAATACAGATAGAACGGTAGTTGACAGAGAGGCAATTTTCTCTTGTGTCGCAGGCCTGTCTAGTGAAACTAGCAATATATCTATCTTGTGTGCTTGTCTACCCGCTGGAAGTTGACAGAGAGGCAATTTTCTCTTGTATCGCAGGCCTGTCAGTGAAACTAGCAATATATCTGTCTTGTGTGCTTGTCTACCCGCTTTGTTGTTCTAGCTGTAATCTTTGAGGTTAAAAGGTTCGATTTTAGGAGGCAGATCGATGATATCATTTGTTATTTGCACATTATGCTCTTTGGTGTTTGACAAATAAAATTCATAATTTTGGAGAGATTACATGTGTTCAGATTCTAGAGTTGTTATCTTGTTCATTTCATTGACATTGCATATGAATGTCACATGTGCTTGCGTTGTTTTCGGTAAAGGGAGATATCGTCGGTAAGATTGGGGAAGGAAATTTCGTCTTCTACTTATGCAGGGAACGCATCAACTGCCGCTCTTGAGCGGGGTCTACCACTTCCATAATTTTGGAGTGGCCTTGTCATCAACCTGAGGTAGACTTTTAAGGTAACGTCTCGTCAGCTAAATCAAGCTCCGGTAAACATGAACTGTGAATTGGGGGACTTGGCATCATCCAACTAGGTGAATGGGATTCTGACTCAACTGGCTTTCTACACTAATATGCATTTAATAGAGGCATATCTCAGTAAAATCGAGCTGGCTTTTTGGTGACAGCAAGAAGATAATAAAAAGTCAGTAAATGCTTGATGATAAACCTTTCCCAGATTGGGACAAATTTTGTTGATTTTAATTCTATTTGATTTGGATATTCCATTGCCAACAAATCAAAGATTTATGGCAGCAATCTCAGTGCAATCTTCCTGATGATTGGCCAATCATCTAAAAGAAAAGTTCAGAACTTTTAGCAGTTTTCTTGAGAATGTGAGTGCTTAGCTCTGATTCTGTGGCTAGCAAGCTCACAATGATCTCGTAGGACCAAAAACAGGTGTAGTGGACCAAAATGGATAAGATTCATAGACATCAGCCAATGGAGTTTGGTGTTTTCCAGCGAGGCTACACTTGGCCCTGCCTGAAATCTTGAAAACGCAGGCACATAAGTTATCTTTGCCACTGATTCCTTAAAAGCAAACCCATGTCATGTCTTTGTTGTTCTGTTGCTTATTAAGAGTCGGGAATATGATAAATTGAGAAGTAAAGCTTAAAGGGCAGATTTCATAAACCGAAAACCAGGCCTTAATAGGAAAGGATTCCAAGTTATTGATAGAGATGACTATGCTAATGTGTGACAGTAACATCCTAAGGATTTCACATCGGAATTTGTCATTGTTAGGCTTCCTGGAACGAAAGAAATTGTCAGGTTATTGACCTGTCAGTTAAAGGTCATGTGAGCAAATAAAAAATTGTTCCCTTCCCTACTCTTTATCGCTACAATGTATCTTATATTTCATGATTTGTGACATGTTGGGGCTTTCACGAGGCTATGATAGCTAAAGCTCAAACAAAGTCAACCACAACTTCCAGGCCACATTATCCCTGCAGCCTCTGTTTGACAGAGACAAATTAAAAAATGTAAAAATGAGATAATGGCTGGCTCGAAAACATGCCCTCTGATATTAATCATATGCAGCAAATGCATATGCTTTTACGATATATAATTTTTTATATTTAACAAATTGAAGTATTTTATTTCTCGAGTCATCAACACAACCGGTCTATCTATTATCAAAACAGTCATGAAGATTAAAATGTTTAACTTAAATTATACTTTATAATTATCTATCCATTTGACATATCTTATAATTCTTTTTGTTACTTGAAAATAAGTTTCATATGAACACTTCACTTTAAATTCCATCTTTTTACATTTTTTTTTTAATTTATTGGAATTGTAGTTATCTTGTATTTTCAAAACTTTTCACTGTGCTCTAAACTGGTCCAATGTTGCAAGCAAATCATCAAAATATAAAACTATCATGAGTATTTCATCACAAGTATTCTGAATACACAATGGTAAATTCACTTAAACATCTTCCGTAACCTAAGTCAAGCAAATGAGTATCAATATACCAAGACTTTGGTGCATGTTTTAGATCAGGCAAATCCTTTTTTAGCAAGTGTACCTTTTACTTTTGTTGTTGAAAATTAATTTCAGATTGTTCTACAAAAAGTTCTTCCTCTATGTACCTATGTAGAAAGCTAGTTTGACATTCGTTTGGTGCATAATGCAACCCTTTTTGAGCAACAAGGACCAAAAGCATTTATATGATATCGAGTCGAGCAACTAGATCAAAAGTCTGAAAAATCTAACTCAAACATCTTAGCTTGTTTCTTGAGGATTAGTTTTGCTTTGTGCTTATTTATATAGCTATTAATATTAAGTTTGGTTTTATAAACCCAATTGAATCCTATTGTCTTTTTAAGTAAAACTTCATCAATTAGTTTCTAAGTTTAATTTTTTTCAATCATTATGAACTCCTCTTTTGCAATTTCATTGTATTAACATACTCTAATATATCAACCTTATACTTTTGATAAATATTACCTCGCACCTCAATGAGATTTCTACCATGTGTTGTTGTACACTTTTAGTAAATATTAGAAAATGATTTAGTTCCTCTACTATTTTCTTCATTAACATGATCAATCTCCATTTGACATTCAAGCTCTATGTCATCCTTCTAGCTCTAATTTTTTTGACTCAAAGAATTGGAGTACCTAGTAATAATCACTTTATTGCTTTGAAAAAAATCGATTTTGTTGGCTTTCGAAAATAAATTGTAGCCCACTAAGATCTAGGGTTTGCCCTATCTAATTTATCTCTTTTCACCCAAGGAATATTTTTAAATTTAGTAGCTTAGTTTTATAATATACTATGCTTTAATTGTAGTTTTTTTTCTTGCAATTCCTTTTTAGTGATTTGTTTAGTAAAACAATCTAAAAACCTTTGGTAGGTTTTAATTAATAAAAATTTTGTCGTCTTCGTAAGTATCTTAGTTTTTTGTCATCTTCATAAGTATCCTAGTTTACCTCTCTACAATTCTATTTTACTAGAGAGTGTAAGGAGATATTAATGATGACCTATGCCTGCATTTTCATTTTTTTCTTAAAATTTTTAAGTGTGTTTAATTTCGTTATCAAACCCAAACACCTAAAATTTAATCCACTTTAAATTTCTATCTAATCCTTAAACTTTTAGAAGATATCAGGGTCCTTGTATTTCAATTTTATGAAATAAATTTTGTTGGGGAAAATCAAAAAATTATATCCCATAGTTAAATTAAGCAAGGAAATAATACACATAAATTTAACGTGATTCACACTTTAATTTGAGCTATGTCTACTGATCAAACTCCGAATAAATCTTCCACTAATAAAAATAGTAGGTATAGAGAGTGAAAAATGACAAGAAAAAATATTAGCACTTACATACAAGGTGATGCCTAAATTTACTATCTCCAAGATAATATCTTCACTATTTTGTCACCAACCCTTTTAGGAAAACGTTTCCTAAAAATACCCAAAAAATCACTCTCTCACAATTACCACATATCACATATAATGCATATATAAGGAAAGAGGGAGGGAGGGTCTTTTTATAGACCCTCTCCTCTTCCAAATCTCCATGTAGAAATGTTGTCTTGACATCTAATTGCTCTATTTATAAGTCCAGACTTATTGCTAAACTAAGCACTATACGGATTGATGTAATTTTCAACCCCTTGAAAATATCTGGTCAAAATTAATACATTTTCTTTGGTTGAATCCTTTAACGACTAATCTAGCTTTGAATCTTGGATTAAGATTGTGTTCTCCATGCTTAATCTTAAACACCCACTTATTTTTCAAAGCTTTTTTGCCTTTTGAAAACTTCACTAGCTCAAAAGTTTTATTCCCATGCAAGGACTTCATCTTATCTTGCATGACTTTAACCCATTTTATCTTATGTTCATCCATCATAGCTTCTTGAAAATTCTTAGGTTCTCCCTCATCAGTAAGTAACACGTATTGGTCACTAGAGTATCTAGTAAAGGCTTGTCTTACTCACGTAGATTTTCTTATTAGAACCTGAGTAGTCTCTGATGCTGGTGGTTAATTCTGAACATCATCTTCATCTGATTGATTTTGAATGGGAGCATCATCATCAGCTATATTCGGCTAGTGATTTTCAACTTCATCTCCAAATTATCTTCACACCATTTTTGGAGGAATTAACTCTAAGTCCACTAGATCACCATTAGTTCTTAGAACATCCTTTTTCACTTTTCCAAGATCTTCAATGGTTTGATCTTCAACAAATATAGTATTACGATTCCGAATCAACTTCTTCTAGACTGGATCATAAAACTGATAGTCGAATTGATTTTCTCCATAACTAATAAATATACACTAGCGAGTCTTGATATCAAGTTTGGATCTTTGATCTTTAAGGAAGTAGACATAAGCTTTGCAACTGAATACCCTTAGATGATCATAGGAAACATCCTTTCCTAACCATACTTTCTCTAGAACATCATACTGTAAAGGGATGCAGAGTGAACACTGTTGTGAATAAAGCCTCACCCCAAAATGTCTTAGACAACTTTGCATGTAAAAGTAGGTATCTAACTCTCTCCATCAAAGCCATGTTCATCCTCTTAACTAAGCCATTCAATTGTGGTTTCCTAGGAGGAGTAGTCTAATGTCTAATACCATGCTCTTTGCAATAAATGTCAAATGGTCCAGTGTATTCTCTACCATTTTCTGCTCAAATGCATTTCAACTTCTTCTTAGTTTGTCTTTCAACTGGGGCGTGGAATTGCTTTAACACATCTAGTACTTGATCTTTAGTCTTCAAGGTGTATGCCCACGTCTTCCTTGAATGGTCATCAATGAAATTCACAAAGTATTGAACACCACCTAGTGACTTTGACACTGGCCCATGTAGATCTGAGTGTATCAAATCCAACACACTCTTCATTTTGGAAGGAGGAAAACTTTTGAAAGTGACTCTATTTTGCTTTCCTGCTAGACAATCAACACATTTCTTTAAATGCAGCTGGTCAATTCCAAATAATGCATTCTTTTTCCCTAACTGAGTCATTCCCTTCTTGCTCATATGATCTAGTCTCCTATGCCATAATTCAATTGCATTATCTTTCTCCACTGGATTTACAATATCATTGAAGAGCTTTGCCTGCATGACCTATAACTTTAAGCACTTCCTACCTTTGGCGATTACCAAAGAGCCTTTAATAAGTTTCCATTTTCTATCTTTGAAAGTTCTACAAAAGCTTCATCATTAAGTATACCAATAGAGATTAGATTTAGGTGAAGATCAGGAACATGTCTGACACCTTTCAGAGTCAATATCATGTTATTTTCTATCTCTAAGTAAATATCAACTTTTTGGTAATTTTGGCCAAACTGCTATTTCCCATTTTAATGACACCAAAATGTCCTTGTGTATATGATGAGAAGAGTTCTTTATGTGATTTGGCAAGAATAGTGGCACCGCTATGACCAATCCAGTTGAACTCACAAGGTGCACTATTCACATCATTATCTTATGAGATGATGTGAAAGTGATTAATGGTGGTAATCATCAATGCATGTTCATTATCATTGTTATCATCTTTCTTGAATTCTTTGCCTTTGTTCTTTTCTTTTTTGAACATCTGATAGAACCTTTTGATATGACCCTTCTTCTTGTAGTGATGACACTCCACGTTTACATATTTATTTGATCTTCCTCTACTCTTATCTCTGAAATTTAGACCTTTAGAGTTGCCTGGAACTTGTGACCAGAACTTTTGACTGTGTTGAAGAGACCGAACTTTGTGATCTCCATCTCATCTCTTCATTCAGAATTCCACTTTTCAAAGATTCCATGTTAACAAAGCCGTCAAGTGCAAATTGGTAATTAAAATATTTAAAGTCTCCCAAGACTCTAGTGGGGAGGTAAGCAAGAAAAGGGCAAGCACTTCATCATCGAACATTAAGCCCATTCCTAATAATTGATCCATGATCCTTTAAAATTCATTCAAGTGATTTGCCACAGAGATACCTTCTCGACATTTTATTTGCACTAATTTTATCAGATAAAATAATTTATTGTTACCAGTTTTTGAGGCATATAGCTTCTCAAGCTTCTTCCACAATGGTTGTGCGTGAGTATGATTGCATATATGTTTATACACATTATCTTCCACAAATTGTCGAATAAAACTACATACTTGCTCATGCTCAAACGTCCACTCCTCGTCCTATTTATTTTTAAGTTTTGTTGTGGTAAACAGTGGTAAATGCATTTTTGTGATAACATAAGATCTTTCATCTAGTTCTTCCACATGTGGTAGCTGGAGCCTTTTAGGCTAATCATCTTGCTTATTTTTGCCTTCATTTTTGATGACAAAACCTTTGACACAAAACTGAACCTTTAAATAGTACTCTATGTATGAATAGTACCATATATGTGAATTGCATAGTATAGTATATATTAATAGTACCGTACACGAGAATAACACCCAGTTACTACAGCTCGTGATTGCTATAAAGTTAAATTAAAAATAAATGCATGAACAATTGCCACCTTTCTTGGTTATTATTTTACTATTCATCAACTTTCATTTTGTTCACCCAAAATCCGAAAGGATTACGTCAAAATATTCGTTGTAATTTTCTCACCTGACTTTGATATCACTTGTTGGAAAAAATTAATAAATTATATCCCATCAATAAAGTAAGCAAGGAAATAATACACAAAAATTTAATGTGGTTCACCCTTTAATTTGGGTTACGTCCATAGGCCAAACTTCGAATAAATCTTCCACTAATGAAAATAGTAGGTACAAAGAGTGAAAAATGACATTACAAAATAGTAACACTCACACATAAAGTGTTTCCCAAATTTACTATCCCTAAAATAATATCTTTACCATCTTGTCACTCACTATTTTAGGAAAACATTTCCTAAAAATACCAAAAAAATCACTCTATCACAATCACCACATATCACATAAGATGCATATATAAGGAAAGAGGGAGGGAGAGTCTTTTTATAGACCCTCCACCATTAAGCAAGCTATGGATAGCTTGGTAATTGCCTAGCTTGGCAATATAAGCTATGGACAACTTGGGTTGGCAAGTTATCTTTCTTTTTTTTAGATAGCTTGCTAATTGCCTAGCGTGCCAATACAAGCTATGGACAATTTGTGTTGGCAAGTTGTCTCTCTCTTTTTGAAAACAATTTTAGAACATTTATGGAGGTACTGTCAATAAAAGAAATATGAAACTTAATGTCATTTAATTATAGTACCTTTTGAGTTCTTGTGTTTATATGAACCAACCATATTTTTTTGGTATAGTTTTTTAAGTCTTGTTTTGCTTTTTTTCACTTCTCTGGTTTATATATAATTGATGATTGGAAGATCCTCCTTTAATTCAGGTGATCCTTCCATCATATTCTTTTACTTCATTATGATATGGGCAACATGATGAAAATTCCTTAACCTCTTGTGCAAAATTATTATATTACTTTCTTGTTCGTGTATTGTAGTTTGCTCCTTTTACATTAGATTTAAGGTGAAGCTTTTTTTTCTATCATTTGGACTCTGAACACTTCCACACTTTCTACATCTTTGATCATAAAACTTTTGTCCTTAAAAGAACCTTATAAAATTTCTCTTATAATGACCAACACTTTGAAAGGTTTTCATCGAATTCGCAAACATATAACACATATGGGATGAGTTTTAAACCTGAGAGCCCTTTAATAGCAATGATTACTTTGCTTTTACTAGAATAAATGTCATACTCCCAATTATAAATTTGGTAGTGGAGGTTCTATTAAGCTCTTAAAAAGTTATATTCACAAATTAAATGGTGCATAAAATTGTTATTTATTAGCCAAATTTTTGTAGAACTATTATCAGCAAAACATGATACCACACACAGTTACTCTTATACAGTTGATCAGTAATATTTTTGACTTCTTGTTGTTATAAATTCTTACAAATCCTCTTAATGTACCATCAATATTCACGTTTGTTATATTCTGCTTTAGGCTTTCACCATCATCTTTTTTGTGAATGATTAGTCCTCTTGTAATAAAGTCAGGGTGGGTAGGTTTAGGTGTTGTTATTGTTATAGTACTTAACTCACTACAAGAAAAAGCTTGTTTGGCGACGAAAATTACTGACAGAACACGTTAATATTCCGTCAGAAATATAAGTTAGCGATAGAATTCACCGACAGACAAAGGTGTCGTTAACAAGGCCATCAGTAAATTTGTCGATGGACATTCTTATCGATTGGCAAATATACAGATGCATCACTCTTTCGTTAGTATATTTACCGGCGGAGAAAAGTGTTAACTGTCGGTAAAATTGCTGACGAAAAGATTAATTCCTTTGTATATTTACCGACAGTAATAATTATCCGTCGATAAATATACAGACAGTTAAATGAATCTGTCGGTGAGACTACCGTAAATATATTACATTTTGCCGACGATTTATCATAAACCGTCGGTAAATAAAACTCATTTTACCAAAGGAAAATAAAATTCTGACGGTAAAGGTATTATTTTTTTAAAAATCCTGACATTAAATTTTATTTCATAATCTTATAATTAATGCATAATTTCAACAGTTTTGAATTATCTGTGCATAATTTTTTTGATTTGTGTATATATTCAACTTGTTTAAACAAAAATTTAATTGATCGTATAAAGTTAAAATGTTCTTCATTCAAATCAAATGGCTACAACAATCCTATTGTCCTGATGACTACGGATGGTTTGAGGTGCTAACCCTCCCTTTAAACTGCTCCATGTCATTTTGGAGCTTAGCTATGTACTTCATCGTATGTTGCAACTAACTTGTTAATATTTGCACTGTGCTCTCAAGCTGATGGTATTGTTCCAATGTCAACCTTCTATTAGATGATGTTGTACTGGATGTGGAGGATTGCAAATAATATGTATTTACAAATTAACCTAGCTCGAAGATCCTTCCACGACAGTCCCTACCACCTACTACATCAAGATATGTTTGACTCTCATCAACAGCTTGTTCGTGCTAAGACTGTCGCTGAATGCTTTTTTGTATTTGGTCCTATTAGGAGGCAATGTTTATATTAGTAAGTGATAATTATTAGCAATGAATATTAAATTATAAATTTCACATACATTCAATTTTCTACATCGACTATTGACGAATGTCACACCGTCATGCTTCTTAGTGTGAGTGTGCAAAAATAGTTGATGGGCTGTAGGCTTCATGCCCATAAACATTTCCTATATAATAATAAAATGTTATAAGTTAACTAGAATTTATAAAAATTTCGGCAGTCTCCTTTATTTTTATGATATCTACCCCCTGTTGAATAAAGAAAATAACTCAACACAACCGTACATGACACTGGACATTTATACTATGATCATTATCCATAATACACATATTTTCATTCCAACATTCACACATCAATTTAAATTGAAATACAGTAAAGTAAAACAATTATAATATAAGTGTAAAGTTTAGATACTTACAAATCTGTCTGCATGCTCGTAGTGGGTACTTGATCTTTCCGTATGAGAAGATTGTCTTCCCCGAGCCTCCATGTCTATTGCTCGAGTTACACCCTAAGATGGACATTGCCTCAGGTGATGTCTAATACTTCTGCCAATGAGTCCAAATTTGCTTAGAAATATAAGGCAGTCGTACATCAACTTTGTGTATCATAACAATAAAGCCACGATAACGTGTACGAGCTCATCTCTCCCATACTTTATGTATGATCGCGTCGAAACCAGAATCCCAAAAAAATTCTTTTTGAAATAAAAAGAAAAAATTCAATAATGTATAATGTAATAATATTTATCTAATTAATGTATACAAATCAATTAAAAAAGAAAAATGAATTTTATTGTACCTCCAACTCCGGAAAGTAAAATGTCTTTCTTGCTTGAGAGATATTCTTCCATACATATCCCTCATGATCAATTATCTCCTTAAATTTAGACGTCATATTTCTGGAACATGGTCCAGATGGAATCAACCTAATATAAGAATAAATAATTTTATACCATTTGCAAAAATTTAAACTTATAACTTATCCTCTAATTCTTGTTGGCATAGCACTTTCACTAAGTTTTCTTATTCTCTTTTTCTTTAGCATTCATGTTCCTTTCTTACAAGTGGGAGGTTTGGTAGCGTCACCTAGACCTAAGTTTATGTATTTCTAATAATACTTCATAGAAGCTACCTTAGTATAGTACTCAATCATATTAATAATTTTTCACTACAAGAAGAAGGTGAATTACTGATGGAAGTTACCGACGGAAATAGCGCAGTTTCTGTTCGTAACGATATTTACTGACGAAACAGAGCGACGGAGACTTACGTCGGTGCAGACACGGTCAGTATATATTACCGACGATAGGAAGATAACCGTCGGTAATATTTACCAACGGTATCACGAAACCGTCAGTATAGTTGGTAGAAATTTACCAATGGAAACAGTTAGAATGTGTCTATCTTCGCCGACAGTTTCCGTAATCCATCGGTAATTTGATTAGCGACAGTAACGACTAACCATCAGTAATTGTAAACCCTCTTCAAATATAACCTTGATTGCTTAATCTAAAGGTGGAAGTTGTAAGATCACTGAGGTCACCTTCAATTCTCTGTAAATGTCTTATTGAATGACAATTTTACGAAAATCTCGTGAAATTTGATTTCAATGTCAACAATTATAAATTATCCTTACATTAATTTAGCATTTTTTAACCCATGGAATTTGTTTAAACAGAAAGTTTAATGATCATAAAAAGAACTAAAGATTTCCTAACTGATAATTAAAATATTAAATAGTACATAAATTAAAACCAAATTAATGACAACAATAATCCTATTATCGTGGTGAGCGTGGCTGATGTGAGTTGCTATCCCTCGATCTCATTTGGTCCATGTCATTTTGAAGCTTATTTATTACTTCCATCAAAGTCTAAACTGTCGACTCAAACTGATTGTTACGTTGTGTTGTCGGCTGTGAACTAGATGCTGCTGTAGTGGACATAGAGGACTGGGAATAAAAAGTGTTGGAACATGAGCCTAGGCCAAAGATTCGTCCACGACTGTCCTTACCACCCACTGCATCAAAATATGCCTGGGTTTCATCAACAGCTGGTTCATCTTGCGACTGTTGCCCAATTGTTTGTTGTAATTAATCCTATTAAGAGGCAATCCTGATATTATAATTAGCAAGTGATAATTATTAAGATTGAATATTAAACTATAAAATTCACATACATTTAGTTCTCGACATTGGCTGTTGATGAATGTCACACTGTCATGTTTCTTAGTATGAGTATGCAAAAACAATTGAAGGGGTATAGGCCTAACGCCCATCGACTTTTCCTGCATAACGATAAAATGTTATAATTAAGTTAAACTAGAATTTATAAAAATTTCGGTAGAGTCTCTTCTGTTTTTATGATATTACCCCCTATTCAAGAAAGCAAAGTACTCAACACAGCCATAAATGACACCAGCAAATTACTCGACACAGTCATGATCATTAGGCATACTACACATATATATTCATCACAACATTCGCACATCAATTTACATTAAAATATAGCAAAGTAAAAATTGAGAATATAAATGTAATATTTATATACTTACAAGTCTCTCTGCATGCTCACAGTGAGTAATTGATCCTCCAGTATGAACGGGAAGATTGTCTGCCCTTGACCTACCACATCTGTTGGTGGAGTTACGACCCGATATGATCATTGTCTCAGGTGATCTCCAATACTCCTGCCAATGACTCCATGTGGGCTCAGAAATAAAAGAGGGTCGTACACCAATATTGTGTATCTAATTAATAAAGTCACGATAACGTGTAGGAGCTCGCAACTCCCATACACTATGTATTATCCCGTCGATATCAGGACTCCAGTAAAAATATTTCTGAAAAATAAAAGGAATAAATTCGATAACTTATAATCTATTTATATGTATATTATTAATGTATAGAACAAAATGAAAAAAAAATTATTTCATATTGTACCTCAAACTCCTGAAAGTTAAGAGAAGCTAATTAATAACGACAAAATAAGAATCAAATAAATAACGACTGGACAATTTAAGTTAGCTGCAACTATAATATAAGTTACACTCATCCTATATTACTTCAATGATAAACTGAAGTTCATTCCACAACGAATAACCCAAAATAAACCTAGTACAAAAAAACGTAGACAACAACATATTCACTTACCTGAATCGACACACAAACGTAGGCAATTGATGAAGCCGAAGACAGATTTAAATACCTAGTAAAGCTTCTCTTCAAACTCGCTACAAATGAATATACTGGAAACAAAAGAGTTCCTACAACCAAGAACACATTTGTTCATAGGTTAGAAACCGTTTCTCCTATATAACACATCAACTTCCATGAAATATTTAAATCAATCAAGTTCATTAGCTATATTCAATCATCATTTAATGATAAAAAGCTCTTAATCTTGAAATAAAAATGGTGATGTCATAATTTACAAAGATCCTATTAAAACACTACAAGAATAATATACTATTTGTGACGTTTTATTATAAAACGTCACAAAATATTCAGATTTTTTATGACGTTTAAAAAACGTCATAAAAAATTTTAATTTTTCGCCACGTTTTAATAAAACGTCACAGATTTGTAATACCTCTCGCGACGTTCAATCGATAAAACGTTACAAAATAAAAGTCATGGCGTTTTGTTGAAGAAAACGTCGTGGAAGGTTTAATTAATCCGTTTCAGTCTTTAGGTTTGTTTTAAAACCTACCGAGTGTTTTCTTACCCCTTCCTTCCCACGGGCATGCGCTGTTTCGACCTTCGGTCTTCCTGCTCCAGATCTCCGTCGTCTGTCCTTCCTCTGTGTGTTCTCCGCCGTAGCGTTTGCAAGGTATAGTAGTTTTTTTTTTATTTCTTTGTTTCGTATCTTATATTTGTACTTGTGCTTGCGTTTTCACCGTCATCATTAGAGCCCTTGATTCTCAGGTTTTTGTTTGCAAGGTATTGTTCCCTTTGTTGAGTAGTTTTTTTTATTTCTTTGTTTCGTATTTCCTTATTCTCGATCGACCCAGAAGACGGAAAAAATTCTTAGGCTTTCAAGTTTTTGTTGGCTTTCAGATTGGTTATCACATAAAAGACAAAGATCGTTGTGAATGGTGGAAATCTTAGGTAGTAGCGATTACCTGCTCTCCCTCTGTAACTCAAGGGTGGGCGTTGTTTATGCCGCTTCTGCTTTGGCATTCGGCTCTTGCAAAGAAGGCTGGTACTATCGCTGCCTCAATGTTGACCCCTGAACTCGTTAGGTTTCCTCCGAAGAAAATATTTCTTTTTCCTTTGAATACTCTCTTTCTATTTTTCTGATTTCTACAATCACATTCTTTTGATCTATATTAAAGGTATTTTTCTTGGGCAAAAAATTCTGCCCAGATAACGATTGAGGGGTTTTCGTGTTGTTTTTGTTGGTAATTGTTTGAATTTAGATCTCTTTCCTTTGTTGAAAGAAAAAGAAAAGAAGAAAAAAGATGTTGCTTTACAAACAGAAGAAGAGCCAGGCTGCAAAAGGCAATAGGCTTTTGATTAGCGTGACGGTGTTGGGCAGTGCTGGTCCGATCCGATTTGTGGTGAATGAAGATGAACTTGTTGCCGCTGTCATTGATACTTGTTTGAAATCATACGCTCGTGAGGGTCGCCTTCCTGTTCTTGGCTCTGATTTCAATGATTTCTCACTCTATTGTCCCACTTCTGGGTCTGGTGGTAAGCAATTTCAAGACCAGGCTTTGATTTAAGATATTTTTATAAAGTCTCCTTTTTTAGTTGGGATTCTGAAATCTTCTCTGTTTCCTAGTTGGATTCGATTAGAATTGTCGTAATGTTTTCTTGTGTTTTAAGCAAAAGTTTAATATTAAGGTATTGGGAATTCATTAATTTGAGTTGGAATTCCTTTGTTAAATTGGTTGCAGCTATGAGTCCATGGGAGACAATTGGATCAATGGGAGCTCGCAATTTCATGCTATGCAAGAAGCCCGTGACTGAGAAGTTGGCAGAGGATGCAAAATCAACTATGAACCCCGGGAAGGGAAGTGGGAGTTGGAAGGCGTGGATTAACAAGTCTCTCAACCTCAAGATTTCTTCTCATTGATTAATGTTTCCGGAGATGGAATTTTGTTCTCAGTTTGGTTTCTATTGTCAAATTTGGTTGGTGGTGGTTGCTTACTGCCTGCCAGAAAGCTTGACGATTTTGAATAATTTTGGTTCCTCAGTTGAATAAAATAAGCATCTTTTTGATGTACTTTGCACTTTGTCCTGTTTTCTTGTACCAATACTCACTTGATGGCTGTTCGGTTGTGATATCTAACTTGTGAGAATCGCTAGGAAGTGTGAACCGAATATATCTATCTAACCTAAGGGTGTGGACGCATTTTAAATTTCTTGCTTCAATGCACTACTAGGGGGGTTGACGTTAACATCGATGGCAATTCGATTTTGAACCGTGAGTGATACCGAGTATAGTAGAACAGAACCTTGCTTGTCGAAGGACCTACTAATTTTTTAAATATTAAAAATTTTATTTTTTAATTAGATCGAATTTGAGTTGGTCAGATCTAAATTGACCTGAAATTTAACTATTCATTTTGCTTTGTTTAGAATAATTAAACCTTGAATTTGTGAGTATGAACTTGACCAATAAATTATACATTAAAAATAAATAAATTTAAACCCAAAATTTAAAAATTGTCCATCCTTAATTATAGCAGAAAATTTGATATGCTATTTTTAAGTCTTTGCTGTCGTCTCTTTTTAGTTCGACGAAGCAAATTCCGTATCGTACGGCCACCGTGCCACTGAAAAAGACGGAAGCTTTTTTTTATGTGCGGATGCCTACAAGATTAGATTCTCACTCTCACCGCTTGTTCCACCCATTCTCGAAAAGCAACTTGGATTGGCTTGTAGTCTAGTGGGTTGTAATAAATCAGTCGGAGGATTAGTAGTTAGTTATTTCATAATATTTACTTCTTACCGTACCAAAATGAAAATGTTTAACATGCAAAGGCCATGATACAATTGGCCATTTTCAGATTTCCCACCAAGTTAAGCTGAAAACAAATCTTATCTGCCCAGTTGTGCCATGTGACGAAGGGGGCCAACATAATTATCTCATGCCTAATCCAAGGAAATGCACCGTACGACTACCAACCACACCACCCCTTTTGTCAGGGTGTGTCCCCACTTTGTATTTATCATTTTCTAGCCTTTTCTCTGTTCACACTTCACACTGTGAAGGATACTTTATCTTTTACCTTTTCCTATTTAGTTAAACATTTAATTCTTCTATCCTGAAGCCGTGAGAGCCATGATTTTACTTATAGAAAGTGAGGCGATACTGTTTAAAATATATAAGAATTAATTTTGCGTGTCAATTTAGCCTCAAAGTTAGATGGAAAGAAGTGTTGTTAGCGATTGAATTTACTTGGAATACTTAGAAATTCAGGTGAGTTGGAACTTAAGTTTACAGTTGAGTAAGTGAGTCCGTATCAATGTCGATTTAAGTTTAGCGAAATTTGACCCCTGAGGTCAAACAGTGGAAATTGACCTTTTTGAGACAAAACTTCAATTTGAAGTAAACAGTTTAGTTGCCCATGCGAGGAAATGTTTCTGTTCAACATGTTTTTTTTGCCTCAATTCATTTCACTGGTCAAATTTTATGTGCCAAGAAACCCTGTTTAATGGCATATTTGAGATCAGTATCCTCACAAAAAAAAAAACTATGTACTTATAAAAATCATGATTTTCTTAGCTTCTTCTAAATAAAAGACCAAGAATATTATTTTTGTTTATATTTAAATTATATATTACATGCAAATTATTTGTGATCTATCATCTATTATATAGTTAATAAAGAACACGATACATAACATCCACAGAATTTCAAAAAGTCTAGTAATTTGTAACCTTATAGAGACTATTTAAAAAAATTGAAACTTATTAAATTTGTTATGTTCATTTCATTGTTCAATCAATTCAGAATATCAATATGTTTATTTGTTTGATATAATAATAGATTTGTACAACTATTTTTGGAAGCATTAGAATTATCTCTAGAATATGCAATAGAATATAGTCTTCTATTTTACTACATAAAATCAGGATGATTGATCAATATGATTCCTTATGAGTCAGATATTCCCCCCCATGTGCTCCTCTGCACCTCGTGATATGATCAGCTCAGGGCCCCTATACTTCTGCTCGGTTACATATCAAATCCTGATAGGCATAGCTCCTTCACGAGTCCCTTTGTTCATTCAAGATTACAGTTCAAGGACAGTAATTTGGTGCTTGAGAATGTTTATGGGCATTGTTTAACTCATTTTATCATATCACTGTTTGAAATTTGATGTCTGTTCGTAGTGAAACCGATCTTAGGGTTGTTTTTGTGGGGAGTGTAGAATGATTGATCTCGTTTCATAGTGCCACTGCTAATGCTCGCTTCTAGTCCAATATCGCAATTGTAAGTTAATGCATGTGCATACATCATACACAGAAGACAGGGATTAACCTCTGTTATGCTCAGTTATCTCCACCACATGCATTACCAGAACTACCGAAGTACCACCATTTAGTACTGATCTGTTCTATTCACATGACCTGTTCCCTGCTGCTGTACTAATCATAAATGCGAAAATGGAAAAGACAGAAGTTCGGAAAAAGGAGATAAGTCTCACTCCATGGCCCATTTTTTCCAAGGTCCCACCTGTTGTATTTTCCGGAAAAAGATTAGATCATCATGATCATGTGCTTGATTTGCTCTACTAGCTTCTGCAATATGTTGACCTGTATCACACGTGGGACATTGTGTGCTTTCTAGGAAGGATGGCTCTCTCAACATTCATGTATCTTAAACCCGTGCTTGAACACTGCAACATTTTCAGCCAAATTTGAGGAGGCAAATTATTTATTGAAAACCTAATACTTTTCACCGCTCAAAGAGCTTGTCTTGAGTTGAGACTGCAACTTGCTTACCTATATTTAGGGCCGTTTTACTTCTGTTTTTTCTTTTTCTAATTTTTTGGTTTAATTTTTTAATTTTAATCCTGTTTTTCTTTTAAATAAATAGTTGTTACATATATTTATGTTTTTATGACAGATAATAATTATATATTAAATAAATTTTAAAAATAATTATTTTAATTAAAAATTTTATTTTAATTTCTTATATAATAGTTATTAACAAATTATTAATAAAATTAATTTATTTTTTATTTATAAAATTTTAAATGTATCTTAGTTATTAAACAAAATTTATTTGAAATTTAAATATTTTGAAGATAATTTAATTTTAATTACATTTATTAATAGTTATTAATTTTAATTTACAATCAATTATAAAGAATTAGGTGATGCATATAAATTGCCTAAAAAAGATTATATTATTATTAGATTGAAAGGACATCATTGGTTTACTATCCTAGACGAAAAATCTGGTTATTGGCAATTAAGACTATATGAAGACACAAAACGATTAACAATCTTCACATGTTCACTACAAAAACATTACCAATGAAACGTATTACCTTTTAGATTAAAACAAGCTCTTGATATTTATCAAAGATTTGTGGACAACAATTTAGAAGGATTAGAAGAATTTACGTTAGCCTATATTAATGATATTATTATATTTTCAAATAAAGATAAAAAAGATCACTTAAAAAAAGTAAAAACTGTTCTCGCTAGATGTCAACATAAAAGACTAATTTTAAGCAAAAAGAAAATTAAACTAGTACAACAAAATATTGAATATTTAGTTATAAAATTTTATAATGGATTCTTAAAATTACAACCTAATATTCTTGAAAAATTATAACAATTTCCAGAAACCCTAAAAAATATAGCCAAGTTCAAAATTTTCTTGCCTTATTAAATTATATATCTGACCAAGCATTCCTTTAAATTTTAGCTAAAGAAAGAAAAATATTACAACTTAAATACAGTACAAAAGCTCAATAGACATGGACAGAAGAAAAGGAAATACCTCTTATGTAAATATATCATTGAGAAATATCTTATTCATGAAAAAGAAACACTTGCATGTGTTAAAACATTAAGAAAATGGAAATTTGATTTACTACCTGTTGAATTTCAAATTCAGACAGATTCTAAGTATTTATGTGGATGCACTAAATATAACATTAAAACAAATTATAATCAAGGATGATTAATCAGATGAAAATTAGAATTAAATCAATATAATTTTCAAATTTATTATATAAAATCTTCCGCTAACTTTCTTAGAAATACATTAACCAGAGAATGGAAACAGTTATCCTCAACTTGAAAGATGCATTCACTAAGAAGGAAGCAGAATTATCAGACTTTCAGCAACAAGTAGGAAATGTAAACAAAGAAATTAATCCCTTGAGAAACAACAAATATCCACTTATCAAACACCTATTGCCCAACCAACCATCCAACCAATTACTGCTTAACAAATCACTCAAATAGTTTTAACTACTGGTCCCCCAAACATTCCAGTAGAACCTACTATTCTAACCATCAGTCCTTTACTACAACCAAATGCACCAATCTTTTAGAAAAAAGAAGATTTTAGGAAATCCAAAGTCTATGTTAGAAATAGGAGTTTGGTATGCTGAGGTCATCAACATATTTTCTCCTCTATAATTCAATTTAATTAATGACTTTTGAGGAGTCTTAGGCATCGTTGATAGACACCTTCAAAGCAATGAAGGTTAAATTGATCAATAAGGTCCCAATCAAAATCAAATTTAGGAGGTTCATTTATGGGTTGATACATTACATTACTAATTTCAATTTGTACATATGCTATTCGAGATAGAGGAATCTTAATGTTGGGATCCATTGCAGGAATCCAACCTCTTGCGAATATCATAAGACTTGAGCATATCTTTACTACATCATTCTCTTTAATAGATTACGTACAAATAATTTCCTTCATTTACATTTCAATACCCTCAAAACAAAAGGGTTTTACAGAGTTATAACGACATTTCAAGCCATCTTACAACATAATCCGAAATCTCAAAATACAAAAGTTACATAAACTACAAATTCTTGAAATGCAACTAAAGCCTTGTGTTTACCAAAGCTAACTCAAAATACAACATAAGCAAATTGGGAGTGATACCTTGACTCTCTTTCACTCCATCTCTTGCTCATCACATGGAGGTGGGGAACAAATCATGTATGCATCCATCATGTCAAACATATCATGAGCACATAAGCATATCAAAATGGTTTAGGTGGATCCAAAACAGAACG
>JAOSBK010000009.1:24577129-24612459 GCA_027568895.1 Erythroxylum shatona | reverse complement strand
CTTCCCCCCCCCCCCCCCCAAGCCTTACCTCGGAGCCAACAAACTTCAACCTATTCTATGATTATAGAGCACCCGCGGGCCCAACTCGACCGCTTATGGAAGACCATTTGGCAATGGCCCGACCCACAGCGTATCTGCACTTTTCTTTGACTCTTTGCTCAAGACCGCCTCCTCTCTAACTAGCAATGCGCTCGCAAGCATCTCACTACGAGCTTGGACTGCTATCACTGTCGGCTGGAGGAGTCCTCACTTCATGTTGTTCGCGATTGCCCCAAAGCGCGACATCTTTGGCTTACTTTTCCCTACCACGCCCTCCCTTCCACTTTTTCCACTACCACCCATCAGGAATGGCTCACTACTAACCTCCAGACCCATCAGTTGGTTTCAGGCCTTGAATGGGCAACTATCTTTGGGACAGCTTGTTGGTTCCTCTGGACATGGCGGAATCAGGCCCTTTTCGACCCTCAGTTCTCCTGGCCGGTTTTTGCTGTCACTATCATCCTCAATCATGTCCGCTTGAGTTCCCAAGCCTCAACTTCGCTTTGTTGCGCCCGTCTGGCCCCTCGCACACGATCTGCACAATTTATTGAGTGGTGCCCGCCCACCCCTGGGTGGGTCAAACTGAATAAGGATGGGGCGTGTTGCCACGACACCTCCTCGACCAGTGCAGGAGGTCTTATTCGAAATCGCTCTGGCGATTGGCTAGGCGGTTTTGCTCAGAATATCGGCCGTTGTTCCCTAGTTTCGACTGAACTCTGGGGCGTCTACTCGGGTCTTCAGTTGGCCTGGACCCTCGGTTTTCGCCGCGTGATACTTGAACTAGACTCTATCGTGACTCAAGAGCTCCTCTTCGATGCCTCACATCGCGCCCTGTCTCTCAATCCTTTGGTCCTGGGCATCAATGAACTTCTCATCCAAAACTGGGTAGTTATTCCTCGCCACACCTATCGAGAGGGCAACCGGTGCGCTAACTAGCTCGCCAACCATGCTTTTACTTTGGGACTTGGATTCACCACTTTTGATTCGGCACCATCTGGGTGTGCCACTCTCCTTTTAGAGGATATGGTCGGGATTAGTCTCCCTCGGAGGATATTGTAATTTGTGCTTTTTCCGTTGTAAAAAAAAGGTGGAGACTTGACATTTAAGTTACGATTGCTAGTCCAATTTCTTGGCATCATCCCTCACTATTACTTTAATGTTCCTAATGACTACTTTGGTGTTTCTTAATGAAATCTATCACTGTTCGTTTGACAGTAATAGTGTTATATCTCTAACTACACTCGTAAGAAGATATTGTTTCCCAAAGTTTTCAATATTTTACATGTTTACTATCTTCTCTTTCATTTCTTGTAATTTATTACCTTAAAAGGAAAAGATTGGTAAAAAGAGATCTTCATTTTTTAAATAAAAGGTTTGAACTTAGGTAAATAAATAGAAAAGGAACACAACTCTAATAAGTAGCATATTTAAAAATCATTGAGAAATTCAAATTCTAGGTAGGTAATATTTACTATTTCTAAGGTTTAAATGGCATAACAACATGGTTTATTCATCCATCCTTCAACAATAATACTACTTAATTTAATGAAAATTTAAACAAGCTCCAAATGTTCAGTTATTTTTATCTCAACAAATTTTATTGCCTAAATGTTAAAAATAAGGTAAAACGATATAACTAGCCAATTGTACATATGTTGATGAATTAAGACTCACGACCACAAGCTTGCCCAATTTCTAGAATATCAGACCAACAGCTGTCTTGCCTTGCAGATTCGAACTTCTAAGGCTTCAATACCAGCATTATACGTGATGACATCATCGCTAATTCCATGGGTGATTTCATCCTTCGTAAGTAGTATCTAAGTTGTATGTGATATATGTTGGTTCACTTGGAAAAAGGTAATAAAAATTATAATGAATATAGTAAAAAATAAAAGTAGGTATGACTTTCATTCTTTACTATATCGAAAGTATAGAGTATTATTTTAAAGGAGGATATAAAAATAATATTCATCCAATCATAATATATTACTAACCATCTTTTTTCATTCCTTTCTTCCCTTACTAACTAACCAAGCACCTCTAAGAAATATGCAAAGGATTAAAGAAATATGCAAAAGAGTAAAGATATACTGACATGTGAAAAATATACTCTTTGACTCGGAAATCGCCAAGACTCTTACAACATAACACACGATGACACAAACATAATCTCATTAGGTACAACAATTTTTTATGATTTTCTGAAATTTAAAATATATTTAATTTTATAATATGATTAATTTATAAATATAATAAAATATGAATTATAAACTGTACTTTATTATAAAACTCAAGTTCTCATTTTTTAAATCTTCTTCATTTTATAGGTTATATAAAATTGTAATAAATGCATAAGTATCTACTTTTTAATAATATCTATTCGAATATAGGGAGAAATTTTAAGTGCATTAGAGAAGAGTAAGTTAAGAGTACTAACTCCTATAAAATCTATGTCCATTTATAATATGAGTTGGATCCTTTAATAATTTAATTGGAATATAATTTTATAATATGAGTTAGATATTTTAATAATTTAATTGGAATATTTTTTATAATTAGAGTTGGATCTTTTAATAATTTAATAGGAATATAATTTTAATTTTGATCAAAATTTTAATTATAATTACAAATAATTTTAATTAAATACTAAATAGGTTTCAACAAGATCTAACATTTAATATTAGTCCTTATTTATCAAATATCTTATTTATGACTTCAAAGTTTATCAAATTTTACAATAAAGTCTAAATGAATTAAATTATCTTTTCTCTCTTTGTTACATGTGACCTATTAGATTCTTAATTGTATTGACAATAAATATAAAACGTAATCCTAAATCATATATACAATTAGATAAATTAATTATTTAATTAAGTAATTAATATTTATATCAATATTGACGTTTAATAATATATCATGACCATCTAAATATTAGAAATGTTAAAGTAGTTTTGAATAATCTTTTTGTGTATAATTTTTTGTATAATTCAATCTTTTTATCATACAATATTTTGATTAGATAGAGTATAAAATTAATGTCTATTATATTTGAGTTTAGTTATATTAGTTCTCTATTAATAGTAATTGATTCTTTTAATGACATTTGAAAATTATTTTTAAACTATTATTTTACCTTGATTATGAAATTAATACTAATAAAAAATATAACCTTTTTCCAAATTATTTGAGGGTGATTAACCTTAAATTGATCACTTAAGTATCTCCCTTTAATTTATGTCATGTCTAATAACTACTAATCAAGCTACCCTTGAATAAGATACATCTTAAATAGTATTAAAACATAACAATTTCTATATGAGGTATTTTAGAGATATAAGTAAAAAATCAATTATATAATCTTCCCAGTGAGTATTCCTATAGACAAACAAATAATGATCCATAGCAAATTCAAATATCGGGTCAAGTAAATGAATTTATTCTCTAACAAAAACTCACAAGTTTGTTTAAATAGCTTAATGCTTTAATCTATGTGGTTTATTATTTCCTTCATAAGAAAAAAAACATAATATGTACTAGTCTTTTCGTTTTATTAATATCTAATATTAACAGAGTAACAACTAGAAACAATATGGGAATAACACCTGATTATAATATGAATCTCATAATTATTAATCTGATTATAAGTTTATTTACTAAGTATATTTATCTAATAGAATTTATTCTATAAGGACAACAACACTTAGTAGAAATCTTATTGATGCATGATTTGGGGATCCAGTATTACGCAATCTTACCTCTAAGTAATAGAGAGATTACTCAAAGAATTTATCCTATAAGCAGATAATTAAATAAAAATGTATGAGAAAAAGAATATAACTAATTGAATGTAAGGTATAAACTAACATCATTTAACTTAAAAATTGATAAAGTGGACAATTAGAGAAATATTAACTATATTTTTTTTTTTTGAGACCAAAACATTTATAAGCTTAACATTATATGCAATGTAACAACGAAGATGACATTTGAAATCTAGTCCTAGCTTATACAAAGTTTTAAATGCGCATAAGGGAATGACTAACACACAACCATTAAATTTTCCTTTTAATAAAATGTTGAACCAAAGCCTTATAAGATTATTACCAAGTATTAAAACTTTTAGAATAGTTTTGTTTTCTTAACTAAGTGGCAAGGTTAGTACATAGTACAAAAGGAAATGGAATATAATTTAATAAGAATCATAAAAATTATATATTTAATATAATTCAAATTAAATGAAAATTTAGGATGCAATATTTGTATTTTTGAGTGATAAACTATATAATTGCACTTTACCAAACTAACTCAAACATGATAAGAAAATTAAAGTACAACGATAATGTCAACTTTGTTGAAATAAAGCTAATCATTACATATGAATTGTGTTTAAGAGTAAAAAATATCAAAATATGAAGTCTTATAAATTAATCTGCTTTATTCCATGAAAATTTTGATTGTCTGGTAAAGAGATACAACTTAATTTTGCAAGCTACAGAAAAGACAAATATTGCAACAATATTTGGTCTCATACCTTGCTCCTTCAAAGTAAATTTCAATAAATGATTAGGACAAGTGTAAAGATACTTGTTGTCTATCCCCTCAAATAAAGGACAATCTTTCTTATGCATGCGTGGCAAACCCAATTGTATAAAAACAAAGGATGTTGATAAATATTGAATCCTAATTATTTGAAAGTGCATATATGTAAATTGTATAAAAACAAAAAATGTCAGCAAAAGTGACAAAATATAATTATAATTAACGAGGCCTCAAAAACTTCTAATACCAATATTTTTTCAAAATATTCTTAAATAAAATCTTGGACCATTATCTTATAATAAACCCATATTGCTTAGACTTCAGCATAATTATGTTCAATATACATTAGAAACTTAGGAAGGAATAATTTTTTGTCAAGTTTTTTTCAAGCCCTTAGTTTAAGTCAATTTTATTAGGCCTATGATAGATAAGACTTATTCAATCAAATGTCACTATAAGTACTTAAGAATAACATACAAGTTGATGAGTATCGAATGCAATAAATATAATTTTACTACTTTAAAAGTAATTTATTTATAACAATAAGTAAAGTTATATACACAGAGATTAAGTTCAAATATTTCTCCATAAAAATAAAATAAAAGAAAAATTGTAAATTTAAACAACAATGTATGTTATTTTAAGTTCATATATTTCTCTAGCCAAATGATTAATTTTAATTTTGATTCCAACGATGATTATTGATACAAGGATAACATCATCTATTCAAGAATAAATTGGTTATGGTTATTAAGAAGTTCTAAAAAAATTATTTACTTTATTATTAACCAAAAGAAGTTCTTTGATTAATTCTCTTATTAACACACAACCATGAATAACCTCTTAGGATTTAATTTATTAATACCTTAATAAAATAGAGATTGATAAATCTAATTAATAAATACACAAGCTCAATTTATTTTAATTATATTTTATAACATATAATGAAAAATTTTCTATAATCAGTTGTGCTATTTACCGTAAATATTAGAACAATCAAACATATATAACAAATGTTCTAATTGGAAAGTAACTATTTTGACAATTAAACAAAGATACCTTTATTCAATCAGTCAAAATAATTATCTCACGAAGTTTTGGACTAAGATAAAAAAAATTATATCTTACAACTTTTGAAATCAAATTCCAGTTATCCCTTAATTAGAAAAGAAATATGTTTGATGCTTATGATTACGAAGAAAGCATAACCCACTGTGAAAGAGAAGAGAATTATGTATATCCCCTTTTCAAAGAAAGCATTTCCTATAAATATTTCCAAAAAAAAATTGTACCCTCTAATCCCTAAATAATATCTAAAAAATATAAGTGTATATTCCTTTTTAGGTAAGATAATAGATCAATAAATTTATCAATATTTCTAAATGCAAATATGAATTATATTCAAAATGAGATTTAAGCTTTTACTTTTGAGAATGATAGGAAAAAAATGTTTTTTATGAATATATAATTTTTTAAAGGTTTCAGTTCTCACTTTCATCTCAAGATAATTCCACCAACTATGAATTTGATAAAACATGCCCGCATCTTACTTATTGATTTTTTTATTGGCAGTTGCTTTCAGCAGTTCTTGGATGAGCATATTTACTTCTTTTTTTAATTATTACATCACTAAATATTGTCTTAAACTTTTTCCATGATTTGTGACTTTATCTATTAACATTTAAACTTTTAATTCCAAGCTTATCCTAATTGCAATCTTTAATTTGCATATTTTAAAATAATACTAAATGTAGATTTTATCAATTATGTACAATTTATATCAAAATAAAATGGAATTCTTATAAATTATATGAATATTATTATAATGCTTTTCCTCAAGCATAAAATAATTTAAACTTAACATACTCCTTTTTTTTCTCCCTTTCTTTCCCTTCATTAGCTCTTCCATAAACAATTTCAATTCATTATTTCTTATAATATAAATTAAGCTAAATAAACAATAAAAATAAATTTTATATTATGAAATTTTTTAAAAATTTAAAGGTTAGTTATATATAGGGCTCCTATGATTTGCTTATTCATTATTTTGGTCCATAATGTGCAAAACTATCATTTTATTCCCTATGCTTCCGAAAGCTTTTGTTTATTAGTCTTTTATCTATCTCCATCTGAAGGGGACTAATGCAGGCCTCAGAAAAGGCGAAATTTTATAGTGATATTCTACCATTTGGAGGAGGGACAAATAGAGACCTCCCTCTCATGTTGCTTTTAGTTGTTGAACCCATCAACATCTCCCTCCATTTTACATGGCCATATAGAGCTTCATAATTAGAGTTCC
This sequence comes from Erythroxylum shatona, assembly GCA_027568895.1. Taxonomy (NCBI): domain Eukaryota; kingdom Viridiplantae; phylum Streptophyta; class Magnoliopsida; order Malpighiales; family Erythroxylaceae; genus Erythroxylum; species Erythroxylum shatona. Next base: position 24,605,579 of record JAOSBK010000009.1, on the reverse strand, counting down.
AACTTCTTTCTAAGTATGTATGGATGAAACCCTAAATTTTAGATTTTTTTAACAATCTTTCTTTGCAATTATAATGTGTAAAAGCTCTTTCTTTTGAATTACTTAAAGCAATAATATCAAAAAGTTGTACATGTTGGAAATGTTTGCCATATTATGCCATTATTTGATCTTTCACACCAACAACTATATCAACATTGTTTTTTCATCTTCAGTTGTAATCTCTAACCAATCATGAATTAAACACCTCTATTAAAGGTGCAAAATTCAACTAAATTTATGGTAGTTTCACCTTAATGTTCTTTTATAAGGTATATAAGCTGACCTAACATCTAAAATTTTATGAATCTTTTATCTCCTTATTCACGGTAGCATCTTGAAGTTAGTTTACAAGAATGACATGTTCTCTTATTCAGTATGTAACTGAGATAAGGACTAGCATTAATTTGTTTTTGGTTAATTCTTAATTCATTGAAAGGTGTTGTTCCATTCTTTTTATTTACATAAAAGAAGATAATTGTAATTAAAGTGATAATTTATTTGTGTTAGTATTTTTTCTCTTTTTAATTTATCGACACTTTTTAATTGAATAAATTTCCAAATCTAACACAATGAAAGATCTTATCTCCTTTGGCTAATAAGGATAGATAATAGTCAACATCTTAGTGTCTAGTAACCTGCATTTAGTACAACTCTAATAATAATTTGCCATTAATGACTGAGATCTGTTTTCGATAATTATCCATATTTTCTATTACAAGCAGTTTAGATCTATTCTTGCAGATGATTTGGTATTGATTTGACTATCTATTACTTTACTGTTAATAAATTTATTTTAATATTTCCTTAAATGTTTAAGATATTTAATTTGACTAAAATTGACTTAATTGGTTGCCTATTTAGACACTTATATAATGGTCCAATATAGTCTTAAAATAGATATCTTTGTTTACGTTTTCAAGATGATAATTAAATGGTTTATGTACTTGAATTAATAAGCCAATCAATTTGGGTCGATGAATTTAATAGGAACCTAATTCGAAATTTTAAGATGCTTTATAACAAACTTGGGTCACAAAGGTAGTCCATTAACTAATTTATCTTATTTAAATTGCTTCTTTAATTATTCAAGCTTTTAAAATTTCTTTCCAAATTACTTCACACATCAAATTTATTCTCTTTGATTATGTTTGACAAATTGAGTTACTTTTAGAAACAAAATGAAGAATTTGATTTCAGGATTAGGTTTGAATATTGGTATGGAATTTGTTACAAGTGTAATATAATAATGAGATATAAGGGTGGAAAGAGAGAAAGGTTTGGAAGTGAATTAAATGGGATCACTTTGGTAGGGTTTATCCTAAATGCCAAAATTTTGGGTTATAGGAAGCCATGAGAATTTATGTACAAATTTCCCTAAAATCCTTTAAAGTTGGGTTGAGTCCACTTTATAATGATAAACAAATATAATACAATTGAGGTTTACTTGGAAAGTAAGAAGTAACCTAAATTATCTAATGTTATTAACCCTTTAGTTGATATTCCAATTGAAGTGATTGAAGATGATAAAACCATATTGCCAAATCTCCCAATAGCTTGTAACAATGAAGATGAACATATTATTGGGGAAGGAAAATATTTGAAAAGAAGTAGAATGACTCAAAATTTAATAATGAAGTGTCTTTTATAGTGAGTGAATTAGGATACTTTAGTGAGGAAATTGTAGATGAGATATTTGATTTTGAAACAAAAAACAACCATACACCATACTTGAATTTAGTGTTGGTGCAAACCTTGTCGATATAAGATACGATGAATTGGAAGTTGGTGATGAGGATATAAAAACTTAGATGGGAGTTCAAATTATGGAAGGAAGAATCCTAAATACCCTTATTTAAGTGCATCAACTGAAATGGGTTCTAAATTCACCTCAAACAAGGGATGATATTTGATTCAGTAACTAAAAATAAAAAGGCATCGAACCATTTTATATAAGATAATTTTGACTTTGTTTTTTAAAAAATGATAAGCTAAGAGTTATTGCCGAGTGTAAGAACATATATGGGTGGAGAATTCATATTAGACTTGACTAAAATAAACAAGCTTTTCATATTGAATATTATAAGATAATCATAATTATTGTAGAGTATTGGATACGAAAAAGGCTTAATTGTAGGTAGACTGGAAATAATGAAGCGTCACATTTTAAAGGTAGTCTAAGTTAGGATATTTCAAATATTAAAGCATGCAGAGACTAGAGACATTTCAAATATTAAAGCATATAACTGTAAGCGACATGTTTTACATTTGTTGTCTAGAGATGAAAGAACACAATATAATAAATTGAAAGGACATTTCTTGATTGTTATAGAACATGATAAAGGTAGTTCATTGTATATTAGAGCTCTTAATGGAATTTTTATTTTTCCAATATTTTTCTAGAACAAGTGAAATATAATTTTATCAACGATTGTGAGCTTATAATTTGCTTCAATATGTGTCATTTCACGACACAATATGGTGGTCAATTATAGTTAGTAATAAGTAGATTCTCAAAAGATAACATCTAGCCACTAGCATAAGTAATAGTGAGAGTAGAGAAAGAAAAGATATGGAAATGGTTTCTTAACAACCTAATAGATGATATTGGTAGGAACAACTTATAAGTTTTCATGAGTGATAGATATAAGTTAAACTTGCATCCCTACTTTGATTTTCAATATCTAATTTTATCATATTAATAAAATTAATTTATCTTGTAAAATTTGAGCAGGTTCTAGAACAACATTTTAAGAATAAGTTTGCATAATATGATCGTCGACATTTGCTTTAAGAATTCACAAGAAAAATTAAAAAGACAACACAAAGCATCTGCTATCATTAAGGATAATATGCAGAATATTGCTTTATATTGTATGAGGTAAGGGTTTGAAAAATAAATGGTAAAGCTAGAGAGTACACACAATAAAGCACATGACTAGTTGGATAAAATACCTTTAAAAAGTGGTATAGGCATGCCTTTGATAGAAATGCAAGAGTGATCTTTTATCAAAGAACAAAACATAATGTTGCAATGCATACCTGAGGAACCTATTTTAACTTGTTTGGAAGTCATCCAAATGAACTAATAAAGAGCTTCCACCAAAAGCAGGAAGGAATGACTACTTACAATGGAGGCATATGTATAAATGCTTTGAAGAAGCTTAACAAGAACAAAAAGGAGGCCATTAATTAATTAGGTTATTTTCAGGTGATAATAAGCTTGAAATTGAGCTCTACATGAATTGTCATCATACAGTTAATCTAAGAATAAATAAATGCACTTATGGTAAATAAGAACTAATTAATATCCTATGTAGTCATTAAATTTTACCAATTATGTTAGAGAGGAGAGATCTCAAGAATATGATCATAGACACTAATATAAGGAGGCACACCTAAGATGCTATTAGAAATGTATAAATACAATTCTCTATGAACAATTTTGGTCAATACTTGGTGAACAAAATGGGCAGTTTATAAATCCTCCAATATATAAGTAAAAAAAGGAAGATCAAAAAATAAGATAATTAGAGAACTTCGTGAGGGGAGGAAATGTATTCTGTTAACTAAAAGTAGTGATAATATCACTTGCAGTAATTGAAAAAAAGTTGGACACAATTTAAGGACATGCACTATAATTGGATCATAAAAGTTGGGTTCATATTACATTCAACCTCACAAATGACGAGGTCCTTTTATATAACACTGTAAACTTCTATAGATGTTTATAAAAGCTATAACATATGATCTGGTTGGCATAGACAATAAATGTTTAGGTCGGGCCCAAGTTTGAGACCTAATGGGCCTAACACTCACAATTCAAAACTCAGTCAACTTAGGTCAAACTTAACGACTTCAAGTTGGGCTTGAATAGATAAAAATTGTCATTCCTGTATATGATTCATTTTCATGTAAGGACATTTTTCATCTTTAAAAAAGTATTGTGCTTAATGTTACGAGAGACAAATGAAAACAACCTACTGATGCAGACATAGGTCAAAGAAAAAAAACTAGTTCTCTAGGACAGAAAGTGGGATATCTACAAGACTTAGGGGAAAAAAAGGACTAACAAGATAACTAGAAGAAAATAAAGTTAAGACATTTCGACCTAGTGGCAAATCACCCAGCTAGTTGTACTAATTTTTACATTGTCTTTTATGTTTTTTTAATTATATGTGGATAAAAATTTTAAATATGATAGGCCATTATTTTATTAATCTATTTATGCTCTAAATTGTTACATATAGCCCACTTTTTGTCTTTATGTCAATATCTACTCATGTGCAACTTTTTATTTTGCGTGTATGGCAATATAAATGTAATTGAGTACTCTTTATTTAGATAATGAATATGTGATTCCTTTTCTTATCTTTAGATTACATTATTTGATTATGACATTGATGTAAGTTATATGGAATTGATTACTTATTCCTTTAAGATGTCTATCTTTCAGGTGAACTTTTATACTAGTAATCAATATATTATTGTTATAATAGAGCGATTGTTATGTTATGTAATAGTTGTAGGATTTGGATGTAAATCTCCAAATTGTACCCTAGTTGGAATGTTATATGTTCATAAAAGTATATGTATGATAGGTGTTAAAAAATTGTGATATGATTGAGAATTGCATATGACTTGAATTTTAGTTTAATGGATCATACTTAGTGAATTGGAATTGATTAACACCATTAGAGAATTGAGGTATTAAAATGTACATTTAGATTAGGAAAATTATCAAGTGGCAAGACAGGTTGATAGATGAAAATTGGAATGACTAAGACTATGAGTTAGTGACATTTGGTATAGCTGATGCATTGACATTTGGCAACATTGATTGAGTGATAAGTGGCCTAATTGAATTATGGCATTTGGCAGCCATATATGAAGACATGTAAATGGCTTCATTGAGGGACAAGTAGCTTACCTCCATATGTGACATGTGGCTTGATTAAATCAGGAACATTTAGCATCCAAAGAGTTAGGCAGGTGGTGAATCATCCCTCATTCTTGATGTTTCTGCCTTCTCTCTTCTCTTTGCTCCTCTCAACCGAAACTCTCCTATTCTCTTATAAACTCCTGGACTTTTTCTACAATTTGAACCATCATCACTTAACGTCTTTGTAAGTTGTTGTATCAAGAAGTAGGTCTTGCTATTTTCTGTGTTATTGTTATGTTGGTGTTGAAATTTGCACCTTAGTGTAGGAGCTGTGTTTAGTTAGTTGGAAGACTAGTTGGCTTACTTCTTTGGAGTTGTTCTTTGAAGTTAAGAAGGTAAGGGAATGCTAAACTTGATTTCATGTTATAATATTAAATGTTCGATACTTGAATTAAATATAATATGTGTTAAGATGATGATAAATGAATGCTGAAAAAATGATCCTTGTATGATAACTTCTAATTTGGTTTTGATGTGTGGAAGATATTGATTGGTAAGTTACTTAATGAATGATTTTTGAATTGGTTTTGGACATGAATTTGATGTGGAATTAAGGCATGAATAAGGTTGAATTCACGTGGAATTAATGAACTACGGTGAAGGGGTGTTGAAGGTGTGTGAAGGAGTTAAGTTTTGGAAGCAGTTTGAAGGTTGTGGGTGAGTGAACCTTCGATTCACTCATCCCACGATTGTGGGAATTATAGGGCATATTCCCACACTCATGGAAAAGGGTTAGGAAGTTGAAAAACTCAGTTTTGTGAAATTGTTGACATATATAAGGTTAGGGACCTTAGTAATGGTTTAATTAAACTTAATTGAGGTTGAAATTAAACTTAGATGATGTTAGATTAATTGTGTAGAAGTTAATCTAGTTATGGACTATTAATTGAGGTAATAACTTAAAGAATGTGTGATTAATTAATAATATGTCTAATGATAAAATGTATGGTATGTTCAAGATGAATGTGTTCTTAAGAATACAAATGTGTTCTAAGGGTTTTATGTGATTTGAGTTGGATATGGATGTTTGTAATTTGGGAATTTCTGTGATATTAAGTAATATGTAATGACTTAATGTTTCATTGATATATTGATGTAAATGCTTATGTTTATAAGGCATATTGAGTTTGATCAAAAGGGAGTGAATATGTTCAATTCGAGACAAATGAATTAAAGATATATGTTATACATTACACTATTTGCTTGTGATTCCAAAATCTGAAAATGGATTGTTTTAAAACTGTTAAGTCCTAGTCATGCATAAATAGGCATGCCTAAAAGAGTCTGCAGCTGCTTTTGTGGCACTTTGGTGTCTCCTGATATCGACACTTCGGTGTCTCTTGATATTTGACACAACAGTGTCTTATGATAATGAGACATGAGTCTTTCTTGTTCTATGATACCAATCATGGTATCTTCTATTCTAGTCTTATTACCCACTTCTGTAAAAAGGATTGGCAGGCTAACCTAGTTTGTATTTTGATACATTTTCAATTATGTTGTAAACAAGTTCTGATATTAAATAAGATAAAGTCTGACCTGATACAAGATGAATTATGATCTAATACAAGTTCTAATATGTTTTAGCACAATTATATTTTATTTTGAGACTTGTGCATTTGGTTATGAAGCAATAACATTCTATTATGATATTTATATGTTTTATTATATATTTAAGACTATTCTGAGACACTTAATGTTTGGGCTGCTTTTGAATATGAATAACTTAAGATTGCTTATGATATGATTAGATTCTAAACATGTGAATGTTAGACGATTGTTAGAAACAGTCGCCATTATGTATCCTGTTTAGTTATTCCTCACTAAGCTTTATGCTTAGCAAGGTGGTTTTGCCTTCATGTGGGTTCTGATAAGAAGACTTAAGGCTGGGACAACAGCAGTGGCAAAAGGAGGACGTGTTTTGTTTTGACAAGATGTATATTTGAGTTTGTTTATGAGTTATATTTAATGTAATGAGACATTTTGTATATTTGTGGATAAGGTTTGTCATATCCTATAAATGATTTGTATTAACCTTACTACAGGATGGATTTAATATAATATATGGCATATATTTTGATAAGTTCATTATGTATGATGTATGTTATGTTTTGTTTATAAAATAACTCCTAATGGATTGTAATATTTGTTTGCTTGAGCTTCTGGAAATACATGTAAGGAATGCTTTAGCAAGTTTTAGATTGTTTCATTGTGTGGCATCTACATATCCTCCTAGGGGGTATATGGGTGTTAAATTGGAAATTTGTCAAAGCCTAGTAGAATATTTTATAGTAATAATTTCCCACCCTTTGGTTATAAAATGATATATAAAAATGTGTGTTCATTAACAACTTTTTAATAGGTCATTTAACTAAGCTATTGCATATATAATTTATGGACTTCAAGACAATGTGGATGGCTTCATATGGTGGATTATATGACAAGACTGAATAGTTCGTATGAGAGTTAAACAACTCTTCAGACCTCATATTTGTTAACCTTTTAAGTGATTAAATGTGTTTCACAGTTAAAAATATATGAAGCTAACAAATGCAAAGGACTAATTATATGGCTTGAAAAAAACATGCAAGTGATACAATTGTTTCAAGAATCAAGAAAGACAAATTTTAGGATAAAGTGACTTCACTAATTATATCAATAAGGTCCACAACATTAAAATATTTACTTTTGCATTCATTACAACAAAAGGGTCCATGCACTTTACAAACTATTAATATATTTTCTTCTATAATGATCATAACGTTTCAATCACTATAAAAAATCTAAATTGCTCTAGATTTCTCCTCTGTATTTTTCCTGAACCTAGCCAAATTGCTGCACCAAAACTAGCTTTTTACCTTACACAAAATTGCCAAGAAATCCAACTAAAAGTTACCTTCATCTTGTTGTCCAAAATCAACATGTTTTCATCTTAAGTTTGTGATGAATTTTTATTATATGAAAACGTGATTTAATCTAAAGCTTTAGCTAAATTGAAAGCCTAACAAGTAAGTGACAATCTGATTTTTATGGCATGTCAAATGATATAAGAATGATACTTGAATTGGAATGAAATGCATGTGATGTCAATGATTGATTGTACTGGAAATTTTTGTGTAAACTTGGAATTGTTTCTGTTTTGTTTTTAGTGTATGAAAATCGTGGGATATAGATTGATTTATGGATGAACTAGGTTTGGATTTTAAGTATAATGGACGTGGACTTATGCGAAAGAAAGATGGTAATTTAATGTTCTTGAATTGGGAAAGAACTAGGACTATATGCATATTAATGTAAAAGTTTATGGTTTGATAATTTGTGAGATGATAATTGAATAATTTTGAATTGGAATAAGAGATCTTATTGATGAGGAATTGGAGTACAATTCAGGCCTAATAGAGGCATAATTGATGAACTATAAAGCGACTATTTAACTTTGGTATAAAGTGCAAAAAAAATCTGGAGAAAAATGAAAGAAGAATTGCTGGAATATGTTAGTTGTAGTGTCTTCACTGAACATACATCGTTATTTTCGCCATAACTTGATCTGTAGATATCCAAATAGGATTATTTTAAGTTTAGATTAAATTAGAGACATATGGATATATATTTTATGAAGGAATCTAATTTAATTTTGTTTCTAACAGTTTCAAAATTTGTCTTGAAGTTGAGTTTTTGGACTCTGTTATTGTTTGAGAATAGTTTGTATAATTTTGGGTATAACTTGCAGAATAATGAACTAAATTATATGAACGTTAGTTCATTAGAAACTTAAGACATATGTGAACATGTTTTTAGAAGAATGTACTACCTCATTACTTCATTTTCTATGTCATAATGGCCATACAAAACTGACCCAAAACCTATCCTGAGAAAATCTAGAAAACTAATGAAGGAATTGGATAGCAATTTTTGGATAACCCATCCCACTATTGTGGGAAGCCATATACAATTGTGGAAATTGCATGGAGGTAAAGAAAATGTTCTTTATTGTGATTCTTGAAATAATTAAGGATAAGGTATTTAGCTATGATGCATTTGGATTTGATTAAGGTTTAAAAAGAACATAATTTGATGTTGGAAAAGTTGGTTAAATGTGTGATAAGTTTTGATTGTTAATTAATGTTATACTTCAAGGAAAATAATGTTGGATAATAATTCATTTAAGTTTGGATGAATGGGTATTAAAGAAATTAGGGTATTTCTTAATGAGAATTGGTTGAATGTATGAGTATATGTTATTGGAAAATTTTTGATGAATGTATAGATTTAGCTTGCTAAAATTTCAGATGTAAGGTAACAATTGTGTGTGTATTCTAAGAAGCTTTTTGATTAAAGTATGATTGATGAACTTGGAGTAAATCAAGCAATTTTAAAGAGACAAGCTTGCTAAAATTTCAGATGTAAGGTACCAATTATGTGTGTATTCTAAGAAGCTTTTTATTATAGAAATGTTTAAGGATAAGTCTAAAGTATGATTGATGAGCTTGGAGTAAATTAAGCTATTTTAAAGTGACAAACTTGATTGCAAAATGGTAGCGTACAAAGTATGATGTTGAATGGTTAAGAAAGTTGAATAAGGTTTCATACCTGAGAAAAACAATTACGCATGCATTGAACATGACATATGTATATATATGCACAAATGAATATGTATTTGATTGATCGACTTTGTAATATGAATTATGTGTGAATTGTATGATTTTAGATGCTCAAGTTAGATGCTATTCAAATAGTGTCAGACCATATAGGCAATAACATAAATTGGAGTGTACAGTGAGTCAACCTAGATGATATCACTAGGATTGATTTATTTCTGTTTTTGTTTAATTCCTATATATTGAATTGGTAATGAATTGATTGTGATTTGATTATGAATTACGGACTTTAATGATCTGAGGAGTTTGATAGTCGGGAATGCATTGGAAGTGTTCTATTTACATCTGAATTCTGAATGATATCTGTATGCTCAACAAAAGTTGAATGTCGGACTTAGGTTTGATGAATATGAGATTCTGTCTGTTCATCATAAGTGAATGCTATACATGGCATATTCTATTATTTGATGCATTTCATAAAATGTATATTCAGATAAAGGCGTTGTGATCAGAGTAGTCTGGAAGAGCTTTAAGCTCAAAATTCCACACATAAAGCTTTGCTTCGTGATTTCTATATTTGACTAAGCCCAATGGGCTAGTAACTGTATCTATATCTAAAAGGCGCTCGGTCACAATAAATAATAATAAATCTGAAGTCTCATATGTATTTGCATTTGTATACTTATGATTATGAAACATATAATCATAATATCTTTTTTAAAATTATGATGATTAAGTGATATGCCATAATAATGTGATTGATTGGGTTATTCATGTTCTGAAATAATGTTTGTGAAATTGGTTGATTGTGTGATATTTGTGTATTTGACCTAAGTGAGATCATCAATGATGGTTCACTCATTGAGTTCCCAAAATTCATTAAAAATTACAACGTGGCTTTTCAGGTACGAGACAGGAGACCTAGTTCCTAAGATTTGTCTAGAGGAACATTTTGGATTAAGATGTGGCTCAAAGGTTTGTCAGCTGACATCAGAGGAGTTATAATTTGTAATTTGTAGTTTCTTGTCACATAGAATTTTTGTATAAGGATTGTAAATATTTGTTTCAATGAATACAGTGTAAACTTTTGTCAATGAATGAAATGAAGTGTTGAAGTTTTTCAGTATTGTATATTCTTTATGATGCCATTTAAGAGATTATGTTTGATCTAACATATCATTGTCATAGGATATGTACTAAAGTCCTCTGGATCTTTAGGTATATACTCTATGATAGTGGAATGTTACATCAATTCAATCAAAAACATTATTCATAAGAACCAATCTATTGCTAATTCCTTTATGTATAAAGCTAAAATTCTTCAAACAATCATAGATCCCATCTTGCAAAATGAAATCAGCAGCATTGACCTTCATAAGGATAAGACATATTTCAATATATGGTCATTGTCTATGAATGGTAAATTCACCAATTTATCTTACAGGAAATTCTATCAAAGGAAATCTAGCAAATTTCCATGGTATGATTTAGTATATTGTAAGTTTATACTTCCTGGAGCCTCTATAACACTTTGGAGAGTTCTCAAGAACAAATGGCTTATAATTAATAGAATAAACAAGTTTTTACCTAATAGATGTGTATTATGTAATCATGATCATTTATTTTTCAAATGCCCATTCATAAGTGCATTCTAGAAATATATTACAAGAAGATACTTGTTAAATAAACTACCAATGGAATGTGAGTAGTTATGACATGGTGCTCAAAATTATCTAAGGATAACAAAGTTAACCAATGGTGCTTCCTTATTGAGTTATCATATCTAGTATAAGTCATTTGGATGAGAGGAACATGAGAATATTTAAGAGCATTAAAAGACCACAAGAAATGTTTTCTAGATATTTTTCAATGAAATTAACTTGCATATTACGACATTTAGTGATAAAATTTAACTGGATTATAGCTACATCACTATGTTACGAACTAATGTCTTGTTAGGTTTGATTAGTTGAAAGTTATAGTCATAATGTAATGTGTTACTTTTTTGTCATGTCCCATTCAAAATAATGGGTTGGCTTATGCTTATAGAACCATGTTATTTACCTTTAATGGCTTAATTTAATTCATAATTCTTCAAAAAGTATCCTTTTAACTTAAATTTTAAGTCTCAACATTTTTACCATTTAAAAATTTGGTAACTTAGAAGTATGTTCTCTATCTTTTCCAAAACCTACTTATATTGTTGTTTAGAAGTTAGGCTTTTTTTTTTAGAGAATTCCTTCCTGGCACATTCAAATTTTGGGTTAATCATAAAATAATTTGACATGCCTAATGAAACAATAATTTTGCATATGAGGAATGGAAAAGAAGTTGACGTGCCTCCAACCCTAGAGGAAGAAGTCCCTACTATAGTAAGGAATGAAGGTTTCGTATCTCAACTAATTGAAAATTTAGAGAAGGCGACAACACCTTTAGGTAAGTCTCTAGTTGACGAGAACTCAAATTCACCGCCGTTATTAATAAAAAACAATGTTGTTTATGATAATGATATTTCAAAGATGAAGTCCAATATGGCCTCCACGGATGAAGCAATTAAGGTGTTAAAATAAAAGATGGAAAAACTTTCTACTACTTTAGTACAAGTCACTTTGTAAAATTCTCCTTCTTTAGCAAGACAAATTTTTTAAGGGTTCAGGGGGTAGCTTGCTCAAAATGCGATAGAAGTTGGTAAGTATAGTCATTCTTTAATTTCTTCCTCCATGAAAGAAAGAGATGTTCCTCCTCTAAATATTCACATAGCCTTCGTGTGCTAGTTTTGGTAAATGGACAACATGTGATTAGGCCTCAAGCTCTTATAAGATAAGGACATTTGAAGTTGAAGCTAATAGGCCAAAATAACAACTTAAGGGATAACTTTTTAGTTGTAAATTGAAATCCTATTCCTATTATTGGTCCTTCATATACGAGGTTTCAAGTTGATATGGACACTCTTAGAGAAGTTGTTCCATATTTATATGGGCCTAGCTTGAGACAAATTGGTCTTCCAAAATTTTATAAGCCTTATTTGGATCATATTAACCACAAAAATCCTTACCCCCATGGTTACAAAATTCCTAAGTTTTCCTTTTTTTTCATGAAGATGGTCAGTCAACTATCAAACACATTGCTAAAATCACTATTCAATGCAATGAATTGGCTAATTACAAAAATTTTAACAATTTCTATTTACAAATTCTTTGACTAGTGCAGCTTTTTCCTAGTATGCTTTAAAATTATGTTTATGGGAAAGAGTAGAAATTCTATTTCATATTCAATTTTTTTAGACTAAACTGAAAGTCAACATAATCAAATTGTATAAAGTTAGAAAAGTGGCAAGAATGTGGATATGTTTATCGCTTAATTTTAGTGAATCAAAACTTGAAGTCGAATTGCAATACTAAAGACTAACTATATAAAGTTGGCTCAGAGGGGCCTCGATATTGAGATATACAAAAAAATTCATAGAATGGAATTTTGTGATTTTTATGAGTCGATAGTAAAAGTGTCTGAGTATGAAGATCTTTTTAAGGAAGAAAGACATTAAAAAATAGTTCAAATGGTACTTATTTAATGAAAACGAGACCATTTAATTTAGTAGTAGTTGAGGTTAATATTATTTAAACTTGTGTTTGTCTGTTCTAGAACGAAAATCACTTAAAAGTCAAAAGAAAAATGCAAACACCAACTCCTTAGATGCAATACACTTTTGATATTTCTAAGCAAAGAATTTTTTCTTTCTTATTATAAGAGAATTTTATTACTTTGCTGCCAAAACACAAGATTCAAATAAAGGAAGAGATTCAAAGGAGGGATTACTATTAGTACCATAATACATAGAGTCACCCTACAAATTTATGCCAAGGATTCAAGATTGAATCAACAAAATAATTCTACTTTTAACGTAAGTTAAACAAACCTTGTTAAGAGATGAAGATTTATTTCCATTAGTTGTAACTATTAATATAAATGAGTTGTATTTAGGGTTTTTGCTAGATGTCAAGAGGAAACTAAAGAGCATAGAGGATCATTTAATGTGAGCCTTGAAATCAAGTACTGACAACTTTCCTAACTATAATTTTAATGCTAATATTAAGAATGAGAATTAGCAAATTCCTACATCTGATAGAAAGTAAACATTACAAGACAAAATCATAAGACAAAATTCGCCTTAATGTTCAAGTGAAGGCCTAATGCTCGAATTCCTAATTTTTAGCATATGCAACCTTAGTACCACCATCTTATCAATAGCATGAGTAAGGCATCCTAAGAATCTAATACCATTAACTAGAACTCAAAAGAGAAGATTTCAAAGACTAATAATTGTTGTCAAGTTCAAAGGAAGTAAATCATCACCTTTTAAGAAGTTCATCTTAAGGAAGCTACACTTAATAAGACTCGTTCCTTCTAGTACTTTAGACCCAAAGAATAGGAAATAATGTGTAGAATTTACTGATGAAGAGCACATTAATAAAAGGAAAAGGCACAATCCTAGATTCTATAGGAATCTTCCTTATCAGAGAGCCAAAATGAAATTCCTTGTGGATTCTTCACAATAGGAGAAAGTCTTATGCAATTGCTATATTTCTTCTTTGAAGCTTCATACTTTTTAAGAAAAAAATTTGGGAAGAAAGTAAAACCCATACTTGAGAAAATAGAATGAAAAGTATCTATGATGGCCTTAAACCTAGGAATTCCAGAGAAGATAGTTTTGGAGAAATCAGCTAATAATATAGCTTAACATATAAGGTCTTTATACATTAAATCCCGCATTAATGGAATGCCAACTTCAATAGTTTTGGTTAACAGTGGATTAGGTATAACTATATATCAACCAACATGATGGAATTTTTAAGTAAAGTTGATACATATGTGATCCCAAAAAAGGTGTATGTTGCCTCATTTACTAGGGAGACTACTAAGGCATGGAGAATTCTTCCTGCGACTAGCACAGTAGGGGAAGTCTTTACTGGAAGCTTTCTTTATTATGGATATACATGTAAGTTATCAAATTATGTTAGGGAGAGATTGGATCCATTACAATTACCTTATTCCTTTATGTCTTCATTAGCTTTCATTTTTTATGAAAAGGAAATAAGGTGGAAATTATTTGGGCTGATTCTTAGCCTTTTCATTATAAAGTGAATGCAATACAGGTAAAATTTTATGATGATCAAGTGAGGCCAATTCAAATTTGAAACTTATCTCATAGAGAATGTTCAAGAAAAAGAGTGAAGAAAATTAAAGGTTAGAGAGATCAATGTTGGTGAAGACCAATGCCATCGTGCCTATTAATAAGTTGATGAAGGTTCTAATAATAGAGGAACTTGATGAATAAGCTTTCACAGAAAGAAGAACTGGTGGTTGTCACTATGGTGGCTGTTACTATAGAAATTAAGCTCCGAATGCAACAAATTATAGAGAATTTCAAAGAGCTAGAAGTTTGTGAGAATTCTGAGCTAGTTTTTAAGGGGGAAGATTTCTTAACAGAGGATGAAGACCAAATAGAAGATTTGGAATTTGCCCTTATAAAAATTGATAATTTTGGAAGTTAGAATTAAGAATAACTTGAGAAATAAATTAGAATTGTTTAGGAAAATCTCAAAGTGTGTTTTTTACTAAAGTCTTGGTCTAAAAATAAAAATATAATTAGTTAAACTTTTGAAGGAATTTAAAGATTATTTTGCCTGGGGTTATACTAAAATGACATGATTAATTACAATGTTGGTAAACCATAAGCTTCCTATAAATCCTGAGTTTCATCCTTACTATCAACCACCTATATGATGGTCTAAGAAAGTAGAGTTAAAAATTAAAGACGTGATTCAGAATTTGTGTAAGGCTGGTTTTATTAGACCAGCCAGGTACATTGAATGGTTAGCCAATGTTATACCTTTAGTAAAGAAAAACTACAACTAAGAGTATGTATTGACTTCAAGGATTTTATTGTTACCACTCTCAAAGATATGTATATGATGTTGATTTTTAATCCTTTAATTGATGTAATCACTAATGTTTTCATTCATAGAATATTTTACTAGTTATAATAAGATTTTTATGGCTGAGGATGATATTCCTAAAATGACCTTCAGATATCTTAGGTCAATGGGAACATTTAAATGGATTGTGATGCCTTTTCTCTTAAAGAATGTAGAAGCTACCTACCATAGGGCAATGATTGCTATGTTTCATGACTGATTAGACCACACTTAAAAAGTTTATATAAATGACATTATTGTTATGCCCAAAATAACTATGGATCATATCAAGAATTTAAGAGACACTTTTCAAAGGATGAGAATGCATAAGTTGAAGTTAAATCCTTTAAAGTGTGCTTTTAGAGTAAAAGTGTAAAATCCCAAAACTTTCCTTTCATTGAATAAAAATTTTCATGTTCAATTAATAGTATTTTTGGATAAATAGTGAATTTTTATAGGACGCAACCTCAAAATTATGAAAAATATCCAAAATAAGTATTAGAGTTTAATGATACTGAAATAGATCGAAATAAGTCGTATAGGATGGATTTTGGGAGTTTTGAAAGTTTTGGACTAAAATGCCCTTTTTGGAAAGTAATGGGTATTTATGATTTTAAACTCATTCAAAAATTTCAAAGCATCCAATCAATAAGTATTGACCCTAATTAGAGTATTTCAAGGTCTTGTAGAATATTTTCATAATTTAATTCTGTTAATTGATGAATTAAATTCAATGAAGGGCAATTTGGCCTTTTTGCATATCATTAAAGGGTAATTTGGTCTTTTCACATGTCATTAAGGGTAATTTGGTCATTTTACGTAGTGTTAGTGGAAGAATGAGTCATTAGAAGAGAACCAATAGGAAGGTAAAGTGTGGAATCCATTAAATTAGCATTAAAAAGAATAAAGCATGACTTTTGTCTTCATTTGAACATAAACGTGAGAGACCAAACAAAAGGGAGAAAAGAAGAAAGAAGAAGGGACATTTGGCCAAGGAGGGAGAAGAAGAGTGCAACTACCATTTTTCATGGTTTTGGACCATAAATTGGAGAGAACTTGATCAAGTGAAGGTATTCATCAAATACCAAGAGATTGGAAGATAAATTGTTAAATTTTCCTAACCTAAATTTCTAGTTTTGGGGCTTTTTAGTGAGATAGATTTATGTAAGATAAATGATAATTTTTTTGACTTGCCATGGAGTAGATAATAAGTTTGGAAGCATTTAAGGGATGAATATGACGAGAGAAAGAATTATGTTTGGTGAATGGTTTGTATTTGGTTCTCAGATCACTTGAACCAGAAATTTTGTTTTGACTATAACTTATCCTACAGGCATCCAAATTAGGTGATTCTAATTGGATATGATACCTAAGAAATAGTAGTAAAAATTCCTAGAAGAGACCATGACCTAGTTCTGGCTGAATCATATTGGAATTTGAGATTAAAAATGGTGATCTGATGTTACCCCTTTGTTGGAGTAGCTTGTGATGTTTTGTGCATGTTTCTTGAATTCGAACATCAAATGGTATGATTTTTAATGATATGGAAACAAGAGATATAGAGGAAAAATTTTTAGAAGACCTCAAAGCCTAATTTGTATGTTTGCTACGTGAAACATAAGGAACAAATGGAGGTATAGCTTCTAAACATAGGCCATATCCGTGTCTCATCATACATCATCATGATATGGTGAATTAAATTGAGTGAGATAGTGTTTCTAAGAAATTGATAAGTTGAAATAGGTAAAATTATGATTTTAAGTGACTTTGAAGTTAGAATTGGAAACAGAGTACAATAGGTTAGCTTTCAATAGTAAATGGAAATATAATTAGCGTACGTGTTACGCTATTAAATACTAATCTCGACTTCGATTAAACCGAATTTATAGTGTTAATGTCTTATTTTCAAATTTGGAAATAAAGGTCTAAGTGAAATGTGCTTGTGTAGGTAAAGGAAAGACATAGAACACGTGAGTGTGCTTGGCGATAAAGTTGCTTAACGGTGATTACATTTTAAATGTACTTTATGAAAATGATTTCTATTCTATCGAGAAGTTAATATGGATTATGAGTTTTATGTTAATGATGCATTATAAGTGAATATTACAATTTTATGTTTTTAGCAATATATGAATTGAAGTTTGAAAGTTAAATCTTATATGATTTGAGTTGATATTAAGATGATGTTATTAGTTGATAAAAAGGAAATGGTTTTTAGCCTATGGTATACTGATGAGTTTTATACATATTAATATACCGGTGTATAAGGTTAACCTAGTATATGTATGCGACATAGAACCAACTTAGTAACTAGTGATTAACTAGTTGTGGGTAACCGATGTAGAACTAGCTCCGTAACTACTGATATATAGTGGTTAACCTAGTACAGGTAAGCGATGTAGAACCAGCTCCGTAAGTAATGGTTAACCAATTGCTGGTAAACAATGCAGAACCAACTCTATAACTACTGATGTATGATGTTTATCCTAGTATGGGTCAGCGATGTAGAACCAGCTCTATCACTAGTGATTACCCAGTCGCGGGTAAGCAATATAGAACCAGTTCCGTGACTTTATGCTTGAGGGTACCATATGACAAAGAAGTTAGTGATAGGTTACGTCATGGGAGAAATTCATGAAATTTTAATGTCGCCACTATTTTTTTGATAAGCGATTTGAAAAACTTGATTTCAAGAAGCATATATGTTTTTTATTAAATATTGAATTATGCAAATTGAGATAAATTTTTTTAGGGAGGTTTAAATTATTAAATATGGTTTGAATAGAAATTCTAGCACTCATTGAGATCATTTAGCTCACACTCTATTTTTTGTTTTTAAATGAAACCTCCTAGGTGCACGATCAGTGGCTTTAGTAGCAAGGACTCCACCTCACGACTAGTCAACTTTGTCACGTGTTGCTGTGTAGGCATCTTTTTCTTGTAAATTTTTTTTAGAACATTTGTATCTTTATGAATATGTTTTGGACTATATTTTGTGTAAAGAATGCATGTATAAGAATGTTTTAAAGTTAATGTATGAATATGTCTGATTTTATTTTTAAGATTATTAAAGTGATTGTTGAGATTGCTTGTGAATGGACTTAAAGTCCAAAATTTGTAGTGGGATTTTTTAAATGATTACAGAAGTGTTTTGCACTTTTATAGGGCTTTTGAAAGTTTTGGGTAAGTCACAACAATTGTCGAAATTTTTAATAAAAATGTTTTTAAAAAAAACTCCACTGTTTATATCTTTTTAATGTTACGTTAAGGATTTTTGGGTAAAAAAGAGCAATAGGTTTAACTCCACGAGAACTTTCCACCTGGATCAGATATCAACTGGAGGGCCATCGTAGGGTGTTGGGTAGGCCGCCTAATCATTTTAGGATAGGGGCTTGTCAAAAATAGGAAATTTTTTAGGTTTCTTAGTCCATCAAAGAGGGATTGAATTAGAAAAAATAACATAAAGGAAATTTTTGAAGGAAAGCCACCTTAAAATAAGATGGAGCTTCAAAGGTTTTTAGGATAAGTAAATTATGTCATAAGGTTTTTTCTTAATTTAACTGGTAAAATGAAAGCATAAAATGACATTTGTTAAAATCAAGGAATATTTAACTAAACTCCAATTTTGATGCTGCCATGGAAGGGAATACCTATTATATATTTCTACTACATAGGAATATATCAGGTGCTTACTAGCCTAAAATAATGAGCAAGCCACAAGTAGGCTATTTATTATTTAAGTAGAATTCATACACCAATAAAAAGGAAGTACATCCTATTAGAAATTATGTTTGGTGTTATATTTTTCCTCCTCAAACTTAAGACATTATTTTCTTTAAATTTGATTTGTTTTGTTTTGTAAATCAATGTGATGAAATATATGTTAATTAAACCAGTTATTTTGGGGAAATTTTAAAAATGGCTTATGAAAATTACAAATTTTAACTTAGTTTGTTATCTTTAGAAACTTCTTTGCAAGCCACCTATTGATATAAATTCAAGATGTTAGGAAGAATTTATTGTTACTTATGAAAGCAAACTTGGGAGTTGAATTTGATGATTCTAGCATAGAGAAGTCAACTGGTTTCAGGATAGTCATTATTTCATCAAACAGAACAAAAACTCTTCTCTCCCGAGATGGCTTTCTCAAGTACTAATACTTAGGTTGAATATAAGGGCTTAATAACTAGGTTAGAACTTCTAGTAGATCTCGGGACTAAATAAGTACTCATTATGGGAGGTTCTCAATTGGTATTATGTAGGTAGTAATTATTATCAGATTATTACACTATTGTCATTCAATTATTAGAATTTTTAATAAGATTGAATTTCAACATATTCCTTGGGAAGAGAATTAGGAGATAAATGAACTTTCTCAAATTGTCTCCCGATTGAGGATTTCTGAGGAGCTCGTTCATAAATATGTTGTTATACAATAAAAATCATATCTATAAAAAGGGGGATTTCTTTAAAAATTTTCAATATCAATAAAGAAGTCGCTCAAGATTCGAGAGAAGGCATTAAAAACTTTTTAAAATTCCCCAATAAAAAGGTGCTTCATAGAATTAAATTACTAGCACTCAAGTTTATGCTAATTGAGAGAGTCTTATTTTAACAAGGCAGTGATGGACTTTTTAAAGATGTTTAAGGATGTCTAAGGCATTGATAGTAATGACGCAGGTTCATAAGATGATATATAAGGCTCATCAATCTAGAATTAAGATGAGGTGGGTCATTGGCCTTCAATATTAAAGGATTGTATATCTTGTGCAAAAGGGTGCCAATAGTGCTAAAACTATGAAAGAGTATAGCAGATTCTAGCATCTGAGTTGCACCATATAATTAAGTCATGACATTTTAGGGGATGAGTCATTGGTCTTATTAAAATAAATATCAACCTTTCTCTAAAGGTTATAATTTTATTTTATTGGCAATAGATTATTTTACAAAATGGGAGTTGGCTCAACCTATAGAAAAAGGTTAAATAAGCTGATATAGTGAAGTTTTTAAGGAACAAATTATTCATCATTTTAGAATTCTATAATCAATGATGAGTGAGCAGGGGACTATGTTTACAAATGTGGAGGTTAAAGTTTTTGCCCTGAATTATGACATACAATTATTGAATTCAACTTCTTATTACACTCAAGCTAATGGATAAGCTGAAGCATCGATACTAGTCATTGAAATCCTAGAGAAGATGTTAGAGGATAATCCCATAATGGGATAGGATTTTTTTCTTAGACCTCATGGGCATATCAAACTTCTAGATACATATTACAAAGATCAGTCCTTTTACTTTGACAAATGAACATGATGTTGTTTTCCTTGTAGAAGTACTTATCCCATATTTAAGAGTGGATAAGCATAATGCTTTAAAGGCATTTGAGTATTCTAATGCAATGATGATGGAATTAGAGGATTTATATGAAGTTTGTCACCTGGTTTTGAATAACACGATTAGCAAAAAAAAAAAGTGGCAAAGTTTTACAATATGAGAGTTTATAAACGGCAATTCCAAAAAGGTTATATGGTGTAGAAAGTGATTGTTCCAATAATAGGGAAAATAGTCCCCTAATTAGGAAGGGCCATTTACAAGGTTCTGAAAGGTAAATCCTATTGGCTATTTAGCCCAGAAGGTGAACCCTATTAATGTTTTATTAATCGAAAGTATTTGAAACTTTATGTGCCTACTCTACAGGAGAGATAGTGTGTAAAACAAAGAATAAAATTCTCCAACAATTAGCGAAAACTGAAAAAAAAAATCTTAAAATAGTAATTGATTAAAATTCAAATCCAAATAGGCTAACCTATGGCCAACAAATTTTTCATAAAAGATGTAGTGAATTTAAAGTTGATCCAAGTCAAAAGATCATATCTCACCCTATTATTTAATGCATATTTCTTTAGCTTTCTAGACTTGATATTTCCAAAGGATGACTTATTCCTTTTCTAACATTAGTAATTTTTCAAGCTTTTTAGTCATCTGCTTAACCTCGTTGAATTCTTGTTTAAGTTACTTGCCACCTTGTTTTAAGTCTCTTGCTTTTAGTATAATCAACTTTACGGCTTTTTAATGCTTAGCAATTTGATTATCTAAGGATTCAAATTCTTTCTTTAGTCTTTTAAATATGTGCCAAGAGGTTTTTACCTTTGGCTTCCTCTACTTCATAATCATCTTGACATTTTTTAGATAGGCTTCATTTTTTGGAGTAGATAACTTCACCATTGCAGGATGCCTCAAAGGAGGATAATACTTATTAAGTTTTGCTCAAAAGTCCTCCAATGGCAAGTAGTTGGGTCATAGAATCAATTTAAGATAGTATGGTTAGAAAAAATGTTGCAATGAATTTCAGTTAAGAATTGGAGTTCTTGAAGCATCGTAAATTTCACATAATCTTTTTCTTTCTACCATACTATCAAATCTTATAAGTGACAATATAGATATTAGTGACTGTATGGATACTAATGATGGTATGGATGTGTGTGATGATATCAATTATGCAAAATTTCTGATCTTCCCAAATTTTGGTTCATTAAAGAGTGCAGGTAATGGCAGGTCTAAAGTTTGATCATTTGTAGAAGAAAAATAAAGGTATAAATGTGTGTTAAGAATAAAATAAAAGAAATTAGGGATGAGTGAGGTACCATCAGTGATGTCTTCTACAAACTTCTTAAAAGAGGAAAAAAATCTCGCCTTTAGGGGCAGCTTCTTTAGTAAAGAGTGCAAGGAATTCCACTTCTTTAATTAGATTGGAGAAAGATAGGGATGATTTTTTGGTGTATTTCTTCAAAACCGCCATCTTTTCTTTCTCAAAACTTGAATCAGATGGGGACTTCTTTTTCAATTTTCTCTCGGTAGTAAGGCTTTTAGGTGCTTCTACTTTAGTTTCTTTGGGCAGTGGTCTTTTCCTCTTCTTCGCCTTTAGCATCTAAAATTTTGAAATCTAGAATAGTAGAGGTTAATCATTAAGACTGAAATTAACTGATCTCTAAAAGACTAGTACAAGAATAAGCCCTTTGAGGATTACAAGATCTGAGCGAGAAAGTAGCTGTTGGTAGCTTTTTTTGCACCAAAGATCGTAAGCTTCTATATTAGAAACATTTTCCATATAAATCTTACACTTTAAGGTATGGCAACGTTAAAAAATTTCATACAAGAATTTATTATTAATGGTGCTAAATTCTAAGGAGATTCTTACTGAGTAGTCTAGAAGGTGGACAATAGGAAGAATTTCTAGGAAAAGACCAAGTTGCTAACTCTAGAAATAAGGCAAGTATATTTTAAAGCTTAAGGCCATAATAGAAAGGCCAGGCTTCAAAACCTTATTACCACCCACTTCGAAAACTCTTAGATTGGTGTAAGAAAGGAAGAGTTTTTAATAAACAATCGAGTAAGAGGAGTTAGGAAGCTTATGTCACTACCTAGAACCACGTCGAGCACATGACAACTGCCGCATACTCCGGCTAAGGATACGTACGGTACCCTTAACCCGACTATGCAAGGATAACTAAATATCCATTGAAAATATTTGGACAACACAACAGATGTATTTTAAAAATCTCAAAACTTAATTAAAACACCTGTAAATCAGTTTTAAACACACTCTATATTCACATTTAAAAATCTACCACAACTTTTGGACTTTTAAGTCCACTCAAGACCAATCTCAACAGCAGTACAAAAGGTTCATATATAAGGTCATTTACAAACCACAAGATATTCAAGAGTTAATTTACAAAATAATAAAGCATATCTACATAACTAACTTTAAAAAATAGTTCATGAGCCACTATATAACAAAAGTACAAAACAGAGACTACTCACGTGCAGTAATGCCCCGAAAATGTCAAAAGACTGCCTGATCCACTCAGAGCCTCAAGCTCACCAAATCAACCTGCATGGTTGGAAAGCGGAGGGAGTGAGTACACTATGTACTCAGTGAGTAGGAAAAACATACAAGCAGAACCCGATACATACCAAGACGGTCTAGATAACCTAAAGATGGGTTTTTCACACATCTAACATGCACATAACCACCCATGAAGTGAACATACATGACATAGAAACACGTAGGCCTAGCCTATGACTCAATATATAATGGTTAGGAACCACCCAGGCCTAGCCTATTAATCACTTATCTAGTGAACATATGTTCCAGTTCTAGTACACAAGAGCAGAAAAGCATCACATGTACAAATCAAATCTCATCCGGAAGCCAAATATCAAAATAGGCCAAAACAGACATGTATTTCACTACTAGTCGGCCAAATTAGTATACACCCACAAATTCCCAATATTGGCTCGACTTTCATATGTGGTGAGTTCGACTACGGTCGACAAGGGCATCATGATCCTAGGTGATAACCTCGTCGATGATCAGACCTCTAGGTGTGCAATCACCTGCAAGTCTCATCGAAAGGTGTCGATATGAGGATTTGATTTTTATGTACCAGCGTTAAGGGTATGGGGATCGCTTAATCTGTTGTGCCTAGCATACGAATGGCCAATCGTTACCTCACCAATCACAAAAATCATATACAAATATTAAGTACTAAAATCAAGTAAGGCATTGTGTCTTTATTTATTTGTCCAACTGATAAAACGAAAACCTTGACATGGCTCTAAGGTAAAAGAGAACACATACACGCAGTATACATGAATTGGTTATGCATATGTAACTTCCAAAACATTATTTCAGGCAATAAAAGTCATCTTTTACACTCTGAGTGCAAATTTGTTCAAAAATGTAGTTTCAAAAAATAAAACATTGTCCTTTACACTTCAAATACAGGTTTGTTGAAAACAATATCATTTCTCAAAATACTTAATAAAAACATCAGTTGCACTCTAAGTGCAAAGAGTTATTCAAAACAATGTCATTTATTAAATACACAAATATACTAGCATCCACTTGAGATTCAATTCTACTATGCATTTCTTAGGTTCAAAATTCACATACAAGTTATCATGTATGTCTTGGGATGTCCTAGTCTCATTTGAGAGATATGGTTTCCCCAACTCACCTTAAAAGAAGGTTTACACTCCCTTAACTTCAATAATCCTCGATACGAGCTCCTTAATCCATAGCTCTCAAGCCTTTATACATACAAATATACAATGTATTTACTACTCAAACACGTATCTCATATTTATACTTCACCACATAAGTATATAAAGCACAATATCACTATCTTTAAGGTATAGGATTCGGCCATTAAGCTTCCCACATGTTTACTTCCCTTATTATTCACATAAGCTTTCTTTTACATTTTTCAAGGCATTTAATGCCTTTAATCCAATACTTACACATTTCAAAACATAATTAAGCACATTTTTATCCAAACACATTAGGCCACTATTCATCAATCTAAGCAAAAATTCAAGTTTACTTTAAGTAAACATGAAAGCCTCTTTCCAATACACATCATTACAATCCTTGAACCCTAAGCCAAGTTCACTTAGGCATTTTATCAAACACCTGAAGTGACTTTCAAGTCATATTTTCAAGACTTTATCATAGCAATTCATGCTCCTATCTTGTTATATAACAAGCACTTCCAAACAACAACACATTTCACCACTCCATTCAATCAAATTCCCTTCATTTAAGTCATATTTATCATAATTATACAACTCATTACATTAGTCCATTTCTTGCCCCATCATTTCAGCCAAGCCTTATCCAATATACGTATTCTTCATTTTTAATCATCAATTCACATTATACATACACAATTAACACCATAGAATTCATTTAAACCATCAATTTCAAAAAATATTCAAAATTTCACAAACTTTCACCAAAGAGAAGGCATCTCGGTTTTGGCTTAAGGAGACTTCTCCATGACTCATTTCATTCATCTAAACCATGTTTCATGCATATTCAAGCATCGAGAACAACATATCTTAACACCAAACTCAAAATCATAATGTTGAGAGAGATGAGACAAAATTTACCTAAACTTTCCTTTAGTGATATCTTAAAATCCTTTGAGAATTTCTCAAATCTAATGATAGATTTGAGTTCCTTGATCAAAAATTAACTTAGAACACCTTGGTTTGGATTGGAGGATAAAAAAAAGGTAGAAATTTGGTGATGGCCGAATGATGTTCTTCTCCTCCCCTCTTCTCCTTTTTTTCAATTAAAACAAAGTGTTTCTAATCTTTAATAGTGGGGTACACAGCCATACAAGGAAGAAGGGTTTAGAATGTTGACTCTTTTTTGACCAAACATGTTGAAATTACCTTTTTGCCCTTAGCTTATGTGAAATTACTATTATACCCTCTAAACTTTTCCTTAATTTGCAATTAAGCCCAAAATTTGAGAATGAACAAAACTTTTATTTTCATTTTGGTTCCCAAACTTTTGAAAATTATAATTAAGCCCTTTAATTTTATAAAATTACATTTAAGTCTCTTAACTTTAACAATTTGCAAATAAGCTCTTATATACATCAACTTTTCTGATTAAGCTTTCTAAGTGTCCAATAAGCCTATAAATCATGTCTAATCACCTATAAGACATTAGAACACATTTAACCCGACAACCATGGCCATATCCATCCAATAGACTTGGTTTTACACATTTAGAAGCTTATATGTCATAAATCTCTAAAATTTCGCATACCGATGAACTCTAAGTTCATGTAAGGACATAAAACATATATATCACTGGCATATATATCGAAAGGATTCAATTGAATTTTGAACTCTTATACAACTATGTATATATCAATATACAGTAGTATATCCAAGTACAGACCAATATAAAAGGGCTTAGAGAGTCCAGCGTTACAAAGACACACATCAATACTCATTTTAATATGACCATTTAACACGCATCACAAAAATTTTACCAAACAATGATTAATACAAAAATTAATACATAACTGCCATTTGTGCTTTATCTGATAATTAATTGAATTGCTTGGCCCAACTTAACCTAGTAGGCTTACATCCAATGGGCTGTCGTCTCATCACTATCTTATCTCCTTATAATCATTCACCAAGTGGACACGTAATTAAATGGATATATATCAACACATAATACCTTAATTTCTCAATCTTTTTTGGTACCCCGGTACTACTCCATTACTTAACCATCGGCACAAGATATCCCAATACCACTTTGGTACCTAGCCATCTGCATAAGACATCCCTGGAACTCAGGATGCCATAGTATCTGCTCTATAAACAGATACTGAGTCACCATCCCGCTCATATCGACACAATCTATCCATCTAAGATCATCTAATGTAGCCTATCTAAGGTAAGTCACCAATTCTCAAATTTTACCAATTATTCATAACATATTATCAACCTATCTCTATTTAATTAACACATTTTCCGTCAAATTAACAAGCAATTCATCTTATAAAATGTAACAAAATATGAAAATATAAACTTGAAATACCTTGACTTTGTCAATTATTAGTGAAATAAAATAAACATAATTCATATATGTAATTATTAATCATCAATTTAATTAATGACTAATTCAAAATATAATTTATTAATAACAAAACGGTACTATATTTTAAGAGTAAATTCCAAGATTATCCTTATCTCAATTTCTAACTCAACTAATTGATAGTCTCAATTACTCCTTAATTGGATTTTCGGACCTAGAATTTACAAATTTCTATTAGACTAATTTATGAAAAATTTCTAACCCAGTTACACTTAATAATCCAACTTTATTCTCTTTTCTAATTTATTCTTAATTATAAAAATAATATCCTTAGTAACCTAACTATCATAATTACTAAAATACCTTGGACTAATTTAAAAGTCCCATTTTACCCTCATCCATTTCAATTAATACTAAAATGTCCTTCTTGCAACTAAATTTCAGATTTACCCTTCACTTTCTACATTTTCTATTTTGCCTCTACATTTAACTTAAATTTTCAAAGGATGCCATCTTTTTCTTCTCCTATTTACTCTTCTTTTATCAATTTTCCAACCACACTTTCCCCCCTTTTTTTATCCTTTAATGTAACTTCAAATATTGTCCAAATAACCACAACATGCAAACTAACTATAAACTAGTGTAGGATTGTTAAGTCCAAGTCTCGTTACTAACACCAGGGTGACCATTTAAGGCAATCCGGTAAAAATCATGCGAGAGGAAAGTTAAAAACTTCAATTTATAAGGAGAATTTCAGCGTCGATGTTGGCAAGTTCGCCACAGCAAAGTATGTGTTTCGTTGCGCCAAAACTAAGGAACCATTTCCAAGGACCTTTTAGGAGAAGTTTACCGTGGCCAACATCTGGCTTTGTCACGATGAAGGTCCAAGGTCAAGCAAATGCACCCTTGGGGAAAAATACGTCAAAGCGCAAAAGTCTGGCTTCATCGCAGTGAAGTTCCCAAATCGAACCTGAGCACCTATTGAGAAAAATATACCGCGACGAAAGTCTGGCTTTGCCACAGTGAAGTTACCAAAATCAAACAAAAATACCCTTCGAGAAAGGTTCGCAGCTAGATCACAATAATCCAACACTAACATGCATACAATTTCCAACAACCATTTACAACTCAACCAAAAGATAAATATGAACATACACACAAGAAACTTCTTCAATTCTTAATCTCATTACTAAAACAAAATGGAGTTTGAACATAGCTTTAGTTACATATCAACAACTACATCATTAGCTTAATACAAAAATACAAATGGATGCTCATGTTTGATATGCTTATAAAGCTACCCAAAGATAGTCGAATTAACTTAATTGCTAAATGTAGCTATCTTAGAGTTGCCAAAGCCTCTGCAAGGATCAACAATCTTCTTGTTCTGCACCTGAGGAGTGAAAAATAATCAGTTGAGCTACGAAGCTCAGTGGCAAATACATTTATAGCCATTGACAACGAGCCATATAAATCAAGCATATA
>JAOSBK010000009.1:24561364-24574856 GCA_027568895.1 Erythroxylum shatona | reverse complement strand
ATGCCATTAATGAATGAGCAAAGACCTCTTTGCCCCTCCTTCAAAGCCTTATAATCTTAATGCTTAAGTGTTCTTCCTAAAATTCCCTCATACATTCACACTCTTGCTACTTAATTCAACCAAACCATATCTTAAAATCCAACTAACGTTAACACAATAATTAACTCCAAATAAAATAATTAATCTTGCAAAACCTTAAAATTAGTTCAAATCATACTTAACTCCTTCCAAAAAAAATCAAGACCTTTTTCTAATCATGCAATTGAAGAAATTTGACAGCACTTTCTTCTGGAAAAATGTTCCTCATTGTCTCAATTTTCTAATGACATAAAAATCATTCAATTTGGTTTAGAAATCTGAAAGTCATATCTCAAACATTTCCGAACTGTTCTTATACTGAAATGATATTTTGTACTCAATTTCTATCCAAAAATTGATATTCTTAGAGACTAAATTAAAACTCGATTTCATCAGACAATTTGTAGCCTTATCTCTCTAGTTTACTCCAAATTAAGAACCATCTTATTTGGATAACTAGAGCAAAAGTTATGGCTAAAACATCGAAGCATACTCAATGAACATATACATTTTCCAGCTTTTAACTTCCAACATATCACATATTATCCATCTTGTACATAACTATCCTTTCCACTTCATTTCAAATTCAAGAAATCTTCTTTTCTTTGCATGAATAATTGCCAACAATTTCTTATTTAACAGTTCTAGCTTCCAAGAAAAGTTCGGGGTCCAACATTGATGCCAGTTGTTATGGAAGATCAATCACAATAATCAAAGAACATTGCAGAAAATAAACAAACACACAGATTTACGTGATTCACCAAAATTTTTTGGTTACGTCCACGACAGGTAGGGTTTTTTTATTTTTCATTGTGAATGTTTTTCAACAACACGATACACTAGGAGAATAGAATCCAACACGATACACTAGGATCTGCGAACGTGGGCCTGGTGTAAAGTCCAAAATATTTTATTAGGCTCCATATCTCAACAATTGGTGCATTTCTGAACTCAAATAGATTACCTATGGCCTTTATGAGTTTTGAATGTTGTTTTATGGATGTTATTTGGATTCATTTTGATTTGGTGATATCCCACCCTTAGGTTCTATTTAGTGAAGTATTTAGCCTTAGCAAGCTCATTTAACAATTCTTCAATTAAGGGCATCGAGAATTTATCTTTAACAATGCTTATATTCAAAGCTCTATAATTAACACAGAATCTCCAAGTTTCATCCTTCTTCTTAACTAAAATAACATGTAAAGCAAAGAACTTACACTCTCTTGGATGATTCCTTCCTTTAACATGTTTTCCACCTATTCTTAAATAATTTATTTTGCACTCCTACATATATGTAAAATTTTAGGTTCATATATTTTACTCCCTCCTTCAATTGAATTATGTGATCCTGCTTCCTTGAAAGTGGTAAACCTACTAGTTCCTTGAAAACATCTTTATATTCCTTTAAGATATGCTATAATTCCTTCTCCTGCTTCTTAGATAATTGACTAAATTAGTCTATATTTATATTATTAATACTTACCTATGATTGTTTTTCCCACTTAATTTCTTTATCTTATGGTAGTAATAAAAATTGACATTTCTTGTCCCTATCCAATCATTTTCTATATTTCAATCATCCACTTAAGTGATTTTTGTACTCAATCCACGTTTTCTCTCAATTGGTTTGCCTTTCCATCTAAATCACTTTATTCACATTATACCTATATTGTAATTGTAAGGCCCCAACATATACTCTAGAAGTATTATAATATGTCTAGGATGTATTAAGAAGTGAACATAACGAATGAATTAAGTACATCTAAGTATAGTAAGAAATATAATGGAACTTAATTTAAAAGACATGGGTAAATGGATAACTTGTTTACTTCGACATGGACATACACACTTAGACGAGAAATATGTATAGAAAGTTTTGATATGTTTGTTTGGATTTATGAATGTGATGTGAGGGAAATTGATAAAAGAAATATTATCCATAAGTAAATGGGATTTTTTGGTTAAATTGAATTATTTTTATGTTGCTCTTGCATGATTAGACCGAAGTTAGTTGATTTGGGATGTGTACCTTGTTGAATGGATAGATTCCAGTGAACAAATTTCTATAATTTGACGATATCCTGGCATGTAGACCTCTGAATTGAATAATTTTAATTGGAGATTAAAATAGAGACATAGTTAAAAAAATTTCATGAAGGAACCAAAATCTGATTCTACCTGTAAGAGTTTTCAATTTTGTTTTGAAGTTGAGTTCTAGCCACTGTCCTTATTTTCAAATAGCCTGTAGTTTTGAGGTATAACTCCCGATATAATTAACCAAATTGCATGAAATTTATGCCATTAGAAACTTAATACATAGGAGAATGAAATAAATTGATAAGACTATAGGCCAATGTGAGAATTAAAGGAAGAAGAAGGACCAATATGCAATTTTCCTAAAGTCAACTCATGGACCAATAAGATTAAAACATGCGTGTTCAATAGAATTGTAACACAGGGTCCAAAATAATTTTAACATATGGTCCAATAGAATTGTAACACGTGGTCTAATGGGATTGTAACATATGATCCAATAAGATTGTGACATATGGTCTAATGGGATTGAAACATGTATCTAAGACTAGAAAATTCATGAAAAGGCATATGAAGAGGGGAGAGGGACAACACTTTGATGGCTTATCTTCAAAATTTTCTCCTTTCCATTTCACCTTCTTCATCCCATCATTTTTCACTTGGTAATTCAAGCAAAGCCAAAGAGGAAGGGAAGGAAAATCATTAGAAGAACTACTTTGCCAATTTTGAGGTTTAGGACTCCACTTAGTTAATTTTGATATTTGTGTATATTTGAATGTGTAAAAAGATTCATTTGGATGTGGAATGGTTTCTGGGATGATGCTTTGGTGCTATTTTGGTGTTATCTTGTATAGAATTAGTTGAATATGACAAGAGATTATCATGTAGTCGAATTCTATCTAGGGTTTATTGAACTAGTAATATTTTTTGGGTCATAGATCAGCCTACAAACCTCTACATTTTTTGATTTTAGTTGCGTATGAAAGCTAAGGCATATAACTAGAAATATCTGGAAGAGATTTTGACTTAATTTTGGCTTTATGACGTTGGAAATTAGGATAGAAAATGATAACCTAATGTTGCCCTTGTTTTGGAGCAGCGTGTGATATTTGGTCTATAGCTCATATATTAGAAGTCCGAATGGCCTGATATTTAGTGTTTTGAAAACTAGATACACATATGGAGAAATTTCTAGAAGACCACGAAACCCATTTCTGACTTTTTCTATACGAATATTAAGGAACAACTAGACTCAGTCATGTGATTAATTTTTGGACTGATAGTTTGCCTCTTTTTAGACCACTTTGGAGTTTAGCTCAAATTGCATTGTTTTGAGTTTGTTTTCATTTCCAATTTTTACCAAATCTTATTTGAACTTTTTTGAATGTGCATGAAACTTTTTGAA
Source organism: Erythroxylum shatona (assembly GCA_027568895.1). Taxonomy (NCBI): domain Eukaryota; kingdom Viridiplantae; phylum Streptophyta; class Magnoliopsida; order Malpighiales; family Erythroxylaceae; genus Erythroxylum; species Erythroxylum shatona. Next base: position 24,571,339 of record JAOSBK010000009.1, on the reverse strand, counting down.
CATCTAGAAATAAATGAGATAGGACTTACTACATGTGAATTGGGAGACTAAACATTGGAATATAAGATTAAGCATAATGCATTTCAAAGAAAATTTACATGTACATAAATGATTTATATGCATATTCATTACACATATATGTATAGTATGATTGTACAAGTGTGATTTTGATACCCTTCTAATGGTGGTAAGCTATGAATTGCATGTATGAAAGCAAATATAGATTTTATGACTTAAAATGTATATCATATGATTCGTTAATAAATGAATTGTGAAATTTGCAAATGGTTAAAGGAAATGTTATAGTTCCTACTCTATTGTCTTGGTTGCGGATAGATAGGCATGCCTATAGGGTTATAGTGTAGTTGTTACAGTTTGACACCATCGGTGTCCACATTTCGATACCTTCGTGCATCCATAGTTCGATACCTTTAGGTATCTATAGTTCAATACATTCGAGTATCTACAGTTTAATATCTTCGTATATCCACAATACCCATTATTCACACCCATAGAAAATGTGAAGGTTTAACATAAAAAAGAAACTTAATAGTCATAAATAAGAAGTACAACATGATGAGCATTTGCATTTGTATTGATGATTTGTATCATTGAGCACTAAATATCAATGTTTGAATTTTGAAGGTGAATTATGGTATATGAACAATATATTCAAGCATGTTTGCATTACACATTTGATTAAGTATGCCATCACTATTTATATTAGTTATGATATTTCTAAATGCGTGTGTTTGGCAGATAATTACTGTGAGTAGTCATCTAAACTAAGTGTTTTCTCCACTAAGCTTTTAAGCTTAGTATAAGTGTTAATCCATGTAGGTCCAAGTCATAGGGGTGAGGTACAAGGAGCATTTACTGGGACCAGGGCCATAAGATAGAAGAAAAAGTACTTTGGAATGTGTTTTTAGTTATAGGTGATTGCATATGTAATAAAAAAGAAAATTGTAAGTTTTCTTTTGGATTATCATGTAAATGTAAAGATGTATTACTATTGTTGAATGATAATTTTAAGCATTAGGGAGTTTTTATAATGTGTATATGTATAACATTTAATAGCGTCCAAGCACTTTACACACATTATAAAACTCCCTAATTTTAAGCAACGTTGTATGGTCATCCAAGCACTTTATTTAGCCAAACAAAACCAAGGCTATCCACTAACACTGTACCATTTTCCAGCATACATTAAGATAATTCTAGCTTACATAATATATGGTTTTATGGCCACATATCATCAAAAGGAAAAAGGGACCTTACAACCCATGCCCCCCACCAAAGAGACTCGACATCCTCATTAGACTGTCTTACAAGTACTTCTTGATTTTGTCTTTAAAATGTCATAAAGAAGAGTTCTTCTCCCATGTTGCATTTGTTGCATCTTTAGCTTTCCATTCACAAGTAATTCAGTTTTTTGATTTTTTTTAATGTTTGTTCCGATCATCTATGCTCAAGAATGTCTTCAACTTCAACATCATATTAAACTTACATATTTAGAGGAGCACATTTTTGTTTTCTCCTCTCTGGTTCCTCATCATTATGATAAAACCTGCACAAATAACCCATGTGGAACATATGATGAACTTTCAATGTTTCAACTAAATTAAGTCAATAAACCACCTTTCCAAATTTCTTGATAACCTCAAATGGACCTTTATATTTTCGAATCAGGCCTTTGTGTGCCATCTTTTTACTAATTTTCTTCCACATTTGACGTGTTTAACTTCAACATCACCTTTTCGCCCACAACAAAGTCTAAAGGACGTCTATGCTAGTTAACATATTTCTCCATTCTTCACACAACTTTCCAAAGACTGTCTTTTGCTTTATCCAAGAGTTCTTACCTTCTCCATCCTTCACACAACTTTCCAAAGGCTATTTTTTGCTTTATCCAAGAGTTCTTACCTATCTTTCACAAACTTGTAGGCAACAGGACATTGTCACCAAGCTGTTATTTAGTAACCTCCAAAGGAGTTAAAGGTTGATGCCCTAAGATCAATTCGAAGAGACTTTTTTCAGTTGCAAAAGATCAATGACGCGTATATGCAAACCATGCACTATCTAGTAGATTCAGCCAATTTTTCTAACTCGCACTCACATAGTGTTTTAAATAATCTTCCAACAGTGCATTCATCCTCTCTATTTGCCCATCTGTTTGAGCATGATTAGAAGTAAAGAACTTTAGTTCAATCCTTATCATATTGAACAATGCTGTCCAAAACTGACTAGTAAATTGTGGATCCCTATCGCTTACCATATTTACTAGAACACCAAAGTGTTTGACATCATTTTGGTAAAATAAATCTGTTATTGTCTCCATTGTACAAAAGGATGGCGTAGTTAAGAAGACAACATACTTCGAAAATCGATTAACCATAACCAACATTGAGGCTTTGCCATCTACCTTTGGAAATTTCACAACAAAATCTATAGACACCAAAATCATCCATGGATTTTTAGTAAAGGGGAGGGGTTAGAATAACACTAACTTCTTTTGCCTCTCCACCTTATCCTATTGACACACGAAGCACGTTCTACGATAAGTCTCAACATCTTGCTATTTGTGGTCATATATAGAATCTGGATAAAAGTTCCAACATGCGTTCCTTTCCAGGATGTCCTAGATGTGGAAAATTATCTAATTCCTTTCAATTCTCTTCGTAATCCACCGAAATTAGACACATAAAAATTTCCTATCTTAGTCATAATGAACCCATCGTTTAGGTAATACCATTTAGTGACCTATCTAGCACTCCTTGCACAAATAAAAAATATGCATCATCAAGCTTCCTACCTTGTCAAATTTTGTTAATAAAATTTACCTCAATTCTGGAAAAATTGTATAGTACAAAGACAATTTCTTTCCACCTAAGTGCATCTACCACTTAATTACTTCATCCAAGCTTGTGTTCTACAATGACATCATATTGCCGTCTTGTTTACTTGGTCGACAACTTCTTTTGTACCTTGAAGAAGGTAGTTGCCACATTATCCATTGCACCATAAATTTAGGACCTATCAGATAAACACGTTACATCCTTAAGTAATGAACTAACACAACCATTTCCTTCTCTTGTTCCAAATATCTTTGTTTTGTTTCATTTAATATTTTGCTTTCGAAGGCCACATGACGCCTTCTTGAATCAACACACCCTAATTGCTTTATCGGATGCATCAGTGTGAACTTCAAAGAGAAGCTCGAAGTTAGGAAATTGCAGAACTGGTTCGGAGTCTATCACATGTAAGGTAGCCCCACAATGATATGATAATCCCATTTCCTTCCTTTTTTGAGTAGATCCTTGAGTGGTGTCAGCTTTTTTGAGTATCCTTCAATAAATTGACAATAATAGTTTGCTAAACCAAGGAAAGATCATAAACCTTGTACCTTACTCGATGTTGACCAATCCACAAGTGCTTGTACCTTGTTAGAATCCATCTTCACCTACTGATTGCTTATTAAGTGACCCAGAAACTTGATTTTAGCCTTAACAAACTCACATTTTTCCGTCTTGACATACAACCTATATTCTCTTAATCGATCCAACGCTTATCACAAATGAGAAATATGTTCTACAAGCTATTGCTTTACACTATCATATCATCCAAATAAACCACGACAAATTATCTAAGAATTCCTACAAAATATCATTCACTAGATTGCAAAATGTTCAGGGCCATATAATCCACATACATTCATAAAGAAACATATGCTTTCTTTTGGAAGTAGACTGAGCCTCCATATGATGCTTTGGAGGGCTGAATGCTACCTGCCTCTAAGAGTTCTTCTAGCTATTTTCATAACTCCTTCAGCTCCATAGATGACATGCTGTATGGAACTTGGGCAAGAAGTTTAACCTCTAGTTCCAATTCAATGCGATGATCAATAACCCTTCTCAGTGGAAGTTCTTTCGGCAACTCCAAAGGCATTACATGATTCAACAATTTAGCCACTCCAAAGGCATTACATCCTTAGATGTTTTGTAAGGGAGAAATTGCTCCTTCAATTCTTGTACAAATGCTTCCCACGTATCAATTCTGGGGTGTCCAAAATTCATATCACTATCAAGTCTCACACGTCACTACAATTTTGCATCCCCAATTAGATACATGTTTGTTAATTAAACCTTGTCACATTCCTACACCCTAGCAACATCAAAATATTGTTGCATGTCTCAAATAAAATTTTTTCAGAATTGTCCCAACCCTCACATCATCAAAGTGTTTATGTTCAAGGACTTTCAACCTTGTCTAGGTGACACCGCCATCCATGGCACTATAGTTCATGATGAGAGCCAAGGCATCTTTTAAGACATCCATCCTTCCGTTTGCTTATACCAATATTGCATCCATTCGTTGACAAAATACCTAGATTGCCTCTTCTAGGTGATTTAATCATGAAGACAAATTTAGTGTTTCATCCTCTAGAATGGCGCCAATACCATGTTCCAACCTATCCATCCTTTTCGTGATGGCTTTGAAGTTTTGATTCTCCACTATTGTCATAAAAGAAGTTTGCCTAGTATAGAAAACAAACTCAATAATTTGCCAAACAAAGCTCTAATACCGACATGTTACAGGGTGATTTTGGAGGCTAGTAAACTCACCTATTCGTGTCCCATAATGTAACAAGGTCTCCTCACTTGATTCAACAAAAATACTCCTAAGAAGAAGAATGAAAGTAAAGTTGTGCAGACTGTCCATGTGGTGCAGAAATATGTGAAACACTTGAAGTTATAAAGCAAGTGGAACTAGTTAAATTTTGAGGAACAAAGGGACTTTAATTGCATAAAATATGGATTACATAACGCACATAAGTTTGAGGATTTACAACATTTATATCCTGCAAACTTTAACTGCTAGAAGATAAACCACCAAATAGTTTGGACAGGTTACAAACAGTTGGACAATTTATGTAAAACTGTCAAGATAATCAAACAACATAATACTTGAGTGGTGTCCATGAGCATGCAAACCATGCAAGGCTTATCATTCACGTACAACAAGCCATGCAATGTTGCGGTATCATCCAAACACTACAGAGATTAGCCAAACAAAACCAAGGCTATCCACTAATGTTATCCCATTTTCCAGCACACATCAATATAATTCCAGCCTATATAATATATGGTTTTGTGGCTATATATCACCAAAGGGTCAAAGGGACCTTACAGTAGGTGTCTTATCCAAATAATTCATACTTTTACGATCAATTCCTCAATCCTTCTCCTCTGCACACTGCTTTTGCAAACCTGGTGCAGCTTGGGGCCCTCTTAACATTCCAATTATCCTCCTGATCCTTTTGGAATCCATTTTTCATCTTCTACATCATCCACTTCTTTAAGTCCTGCAATCCTTCTTATGAAGCAACTCCATTTCTTGCATGTATAACTTCAATTTTTTTCCCATTTGCTTTAAATCGTAGGAGCCTGGGCCTTTTGCCATCTTCGATGATTCTTAAGCTCTGAGATCACTTTATTACGTGATTATAATGAAACCTAATTTACAATAGAAAAATCAAGAAGTACTTGTACGGCTCATTACAACGAACTATGTCGTTATGTTCCACCTCTATTACTCTTCTGCAACAACTTCGCTTGCTTCCTCTTAAGCCTCTTCATTATTCATCATCATCCTCCTTCCCATTAATCCTTTAACTCAATCCCTTGAAACATACAGTATAATTGGTGTGATTTGAAATTCTTTTATACCCAGAAAGGTTTCAGTGGTGGAGACAATGCAAGGAACTCTTATTTGAGCCTTAAGTTATAGACTATATCTTTATATTAGGCTTGAGGCCAAACATGGGATGCTTTTGGGTATAGGTTCCAGGTAAAGCTTTTGCCATTCTATTCCCATGAGCTGTCTCCTTCTAGCCAGAAATTATTCAACTCAAAAATGGCCCAACCCTCTTTCTCTAGAGTATCCATTTTGTTTACCTTATCTATCTTCTGAAGCAACACCTTTTTACTGATGTCTGTTGGTGAAAACAATGTCCTTGTCTCCTAATATTTCTTTACCTTGTAAACAAGGAAGGTAGAATAGAATGATCCCTGTAAACTGTGGTTGGGCCACACAATAAAGTATTGAAAATTTCTTGAAGAAAATCTCTGGCGAAACGAAGTTGCTACACATCAAGAGACCAAGTTCTTAACGCGTCCAACTTGTATATTTAATTATTTGAATTAACCCTAACGAAAGATAGCAATTACAGATTTTACGATAAAGAACTCGGAACTTCTCCAGATATTTATGACCCTGTTGATAAAACAAAGATAACATGGACAAAGCTGAGTAGAGCAACAGAAGTACGCCCTGGATTGTCCAATCCAATCATACACCATAGATTGCCTATCCAAAATCCACATCAGCACTATCCAGATCAAAAGAATGAGTGGCTGTCTATGTCCATGTACCATCTCCACATTCTAAAAACTTATCATACACTAACTCAGCTTAATTCCCAGATAAATCCAATTCTGAGTAATAAAACTGTGGTGGTTCTCTGTGGTCATGGCCTCAACTTCCTCCACTACTCTAACCGTCGCGCCCTCGTCGACCCTGGTCGATTCAAAGGCTCCTCGCCAATCAGCACCACAAAGTGTGAGCCTTCCTACACTCTCTCCTCCTCTTCCGTTCCGGAACCGCCCCTGGAAGGCGACCACTTATTGTAAGTTACACTTACATTGCTTGAATATAGATTACATATTGTTTTCTGAAGATATCGCTGACGATTGCTGGTTATGATAGGTACCATGTAAGTACAAATTTACAGTAGGCAGCAGTTAGCCTTAATAACGATTTAAGAATTTTGTTATCCTCTAATCATGATAATAATTTAAATTTAGGTCGAAAGATAGCCAGAAATGTTATGCCCTTGGCTACAGGGGAGGTTCGTGCCGAAGTTGCTCCAACTGAACTGCCCGAAGTTCTCAAGACGATTACAGAAGCTGTAAGAGTTTTGCATTTCCTTTCAGTCTTGTGTTGCTTTTTTGATGGCAATGGTCGGGATTGAGAGGGATGGGCATTGACATGAACTTGTTCGTTGGTGGGCAGTGGGATAAGGTTGAAGATAAGTATGCAGTTAGTTCCATTGCAGTAGCTGGTGTGATTGCGCTCTGGGGATCAACCGGGTTGATCTCGGTGAGGTTTTCCAAATGCATTATACTCTTATTTGTTGGTTAATTCTAAGTTGTAAGAGTTTCTGTTACAGGCAATTGATAGACTTCCTTTGGTTCCTGGGATTCTTGAGCTGGTTGGCATTGGCTACACTGGTGTAAGTTCCATTTGTATAAGTTTTTTTCTTTCTGCTACAATCCCGCAAATTACAAACTAAGTAAAGCTTATCCTAGTCCTGAATTGTTAGAACAAAAAGGGTTTCTCTGGTAAGGTGTCATCTGTCTAACACCTCAAATTTTATACTTAATCTGATGTGTTTTGCCTGTTTATTGTTGCAGTGGTTTATGTATAAGAACGTTGTATTCAAACCTGACAGGTAAATTTTACTTTGTCATATTATTTAAGGTACAAATTATAAGTATCTAAATTGCTTCCATTTCTACGGAATAACTATTGTGAAAATTTTAGGGAAGCTATACTTGAGAAGATTAAAGACACATACAAAGAGATAATTGGGAGTTCTTGAAGAGAGTCGAACCAGAATGCTACTGGAATGAGGTCAACTCGTAGTTTATAAAGAAAGATATCTTGCAGCATTTTGAGTCAAAGATTTCAACTTGTTTTCTTTTGTTTTCGTAAATTTCTAACCAGAGTAAATATATTTTACGCATGTATGTATGTGTCAAGAAGTCATGCAAGTTTCAGAATTTATTAATAGAAAAGGATCACTTCCTTCCTCATTCTATTTCTAAATATGTTTAAAATTTATAATTTTATAATTAGAAATAAAATAATTAAAATCAATGCCTTAAAATCTAGATAATGATAATAGGTTCAATATAAATTTTTCCTCTAATTGAATTCGAACAACTTAAATTTTAATTAAATTAAAAATTAAAAAATCTTATTTTAATTTAATAAATTAATTTAAATTAGATCAAATATCTCAAACTTGATTTTAACTAAAAACTTTGATCAATTTAAATTTAATCCATTGGCCTCTGTATGCGTCAAACTTATTGGATTTGTTCCAAATAGTGTAATTGAATTCAATTCTATTATTTCTGAATTTGTTCCAAACAGTGTAAATTGAATTCAATTGTTAGAATGTTTGCTTTAAATTTATGCATGTGATTGTTATGTTTTTCATTTTAAATAAAAGTCCAAGTCAATATGTAATCTTATTCTAAAAGATTGTTATCTGTTATGTGATTCTTAGGGATCATGAATAGGATAGCTTATTTTTCTAAATTATTGTTAGCTTTCTTAACTATTTAAACCCAAAGTTGATATGAAATAAATGAGAACCTTCTCCATATATCTCTTCTATACATAAAAAAAAACCAACATCAATTCAATCTCATTAATGTAATTGAATTCAATTTGTAATTGAATTCAATTTGTTAATGAATTCAATTCAAAGGTTTCCAAACAGCCTGTTAGTGAAGGTTGAGAATTCCTGTTTCGTTAGCTCTCTCTCTTGGGGTTTGAGTCGTCACAAGCACATCCGATTAGGCCATACCACTAGTTCAGCCAATTTACAGTAAATTGAAATATGTGAAGGATTAATAGTAGACAGCTTTAGCTTACTTAATAGAACTAGTTTCAGCCATACCCAGTAAAACAACTTGCAGAGTTTTTGATCTTCATGAAAATAGCATATACATTTTGGGGCACCTCGAAATAGTTAAAGCCTCGAAACTGAAACTGATGTCTCCTCTTTATATTGTAGCTCGCTTGCTAGTAATGACATTATTTAGAGATGTATACAGTCTTTATTTTAATTAAAGAAAAAATGAAAGTTGTCAGAGATAAAAAAATAACATTTAAAAATTAAACTTGATTTATTATAAAAAATGTATATATATATATATATTCTAACTATTTGATAATTATCCAATATATATATATATGTATATATATATATTCTAACAATTTGGATAATTACTTAATATTTTCAATTACTTATTCGACTTTCTTTATTGCATTCTTTTAGTGTATATATATATATATATTCTAACTATTTGGATAATTACTTAATATTTTCAATTATTTATTCGACTTTCTTTATTGCATTCTTTTAGTGGTTACATTTGCAGATTGTGTGTGCCCGCACTACAAAAGTCGCAAAAGGGGAGGAAATGTCGTAGAATGACATTTGCGACATTTCAAAAAACGTCACAAAAAACGTCGCTGAAGATGGTGCAAGATAAAACGTTGCAAAAAATCATGACATTCGATGATATTTTGGAAAACATCAGGAAAAACTTGGATAATGCGTGACGTTTTAGTAAAACGTCGTAGATTGTATCCATTTCAGCGACGATTTTTAAAAATATCGCAGAAACCAGCTACCAATCTGCAACGTTTAATAAGCATTGCAGAAACCTTAGAATCTGCGATGTTTAGGTAGAAACGATGCGGATTGTAAATAATTTAATTTATTTTTTGTAAATATCCAAAAATAAATTTATTTTTTAAAATTTTCAATTTTAATAATTAAATTTTGTCATCCATCCGAAAATAAATTTAAATATGATAATTAATAAATTTTAATTTTAATTTTTCTTTTTTCATTTATCCGAAAATAATTTTGATGTAATAATTATTCAATTTTAAATGTTATTTCTTTTTTGTTAAATCCGAAAATAATTTTCAATTTTAATAACTTTTTCCTTTATTTTATTTCAATATTCTGAAAATAATTTTAATTTAATTATTATTCTAATTTAATTATTATTTTTAAATAATAAATTCTATAAATCTTATTTATTTAATAACCATTCAATATTGTTTATGGAATTTATTTATTTAATAATTCTCCAAAATTTTGAGTATATC
>JAOSBK010000009.1:24501315-24513120 GCA_027568895.1 Erythroxylum shatona | reverse complement strand
TTAATTATAAATTATTACATGTTTTTATTAATTCCTATTATTAATAATTGTTAATTATGTTATTGTTATTATTATTATTATTATTATTATTATTATTATTATTATTATTATTAACTATATATTAGTCACAATCGTGCATGTTATTATTATTAATTAATTATTATTAATTGGTTATTATGCATGTTATTATTAATTATAAAATATTTTTATTTAATTATTAAATCTTTGCTCACGGCTGTGACTTAACATGCTATTATGTGACAAACAAAATCATTTATCAATTATTATTGATTAATTAATATTTGATTATTAATTATGATATTATTGATTATTAAATATTTTTATTTATGTTATTATTACTTATAAACTATTACATTTTATTTTTAATTAATTGTTAATTATGTAATTATTACTTATTATTATTAATTATATATTTGTCACAATCGTGCATGTTATCATTATTAATTAAATATTATTAATTAATTATTATTTGATTATTATGTATGTTATTATTAATTATAAAATATTATTATTTAATTATTAAATCTTTGCTCATGGGTGTGCATGCTATCTCACAACCGTGAGCAAGCTATTATATGGCAGGGTCAAACTTCTTAAAACTCCCGTGTTTAACTTCACTCTAGCGAGTTTCGCCTGTCACCCTACATAACGGTGAAGTCTGGTAGTATGATCGTGCACGTCGTGACAAAGAGTTGATCATTTGTAGTTGCACGACCGTACAAACGCACAATCATTACAAAGAGGAGGCATCCGAGAATGATCGTTAATTGTTGTCTGATTATCATTTAATAAGTATTATTCATTAATTATTATTTGATTATTAATTATGGCATTATTCATTATTCATTATTCATTGTTATTAATCATTTTTATTTATGTTATTATTGAATAAATTATTACATTTTTTATTAATCTTATTATTAATTATTTATTTATTATGTAATTATGTAATAATTATTATTAACTATAAACTGCACGGTAGTCACAACCGTGCATGTTATTATTATTTACTAAATAAGTTGCATCACATCAGACAACATAATCTTCCTACAAATACGGGGTCGATTTCGGCAGACAATCTTTTAACAGATACGTTGTCGATTTTTGTGGACAATCTTTCCACAGATACAACGCGGATTTAGATTTTCACAGACAATCTTTCAATAGATACATAAATTTAATTTTATAAATGAAATTTATTTAGACAATATTCAACAGATAGGCCTTCCATTTAATGTCAATTAAATCTAAAAATAATTAATTTTTCTTTCTAACATTATAAATGAAATTTATTCGGTCGTTGGCAATTAAATCTAAAATAATTAATTTTGCTTTCAACTTATTATACATGCATTCATTATCTGAACTTATTATACATGCGTTCGTTATCGTTTAAATTTGGTTTATCAGCAATTACCTTTGTAAAATCTTCCACCGTATTTACCTTATACTTGTTCAAAATGAGCAACAAAGAAGCAATATATGAGCTTAAAGATCCTCCTCGATCGATTAAGAAAAAAAGATTGTGCTTAATTATCTAATCAAGCAAACTTCTCTTTCGCAAAGTTAGGTAAGATCTTTGTCCTTTTCTACTGTTTTATTTATATTTCATTTTTTATGGACGAAGAAGTAAGATTATATCAACAATGAACAAAATAGGTATTGCCATTACATTATTTTTTGATTACAGAAAAAATTTTGTAACAACTCTTGTATTGAACGGTTCCTGAAAGCTAACGGTGATAATGTTAAGTTGATTGCAAAAAAAAATTAAAGGCTTGCCTTTCCTGGAGAGAAACCATATTTATCAGTAATGTAACAATACTTTTTATTATAATATTATGAATGCAATTAAACTTTCTTACATAATATGTTTTTTCTTAAAAATACTTTCTATTCTAATATTATGAATGCAATCAATTTTTCTTACATCTTTTGTTTTTTTTTTAATAAATCCTTTTTCTATTTCTTCCATTTTAAATAAACGTTGTATTTATCAAAATAAAGAAAGACAAATATTGCTCCACAATCCATCGGATATTTTTTTTGTTATTTTGTGTTATTGGTTTTTTCTTTGCAATGTAGATAACTTGACAACAGATGAATTTTCCACTCAACTAACAAATGGATTCGCTTACATAGCAGGATACGATGAAAATTCCGAGCCTGTTTTGGTAATTTTTAAATTTACCAATTACCTTTTATTCACTTTTTTATTTTTTGAAACCAACAGAAATTATAAACAATATTGTTTACCTATATTTGTTCTAAATTTCATTTTTGACATTTCTTATGTCTAAACTCATTTTAAAGTTTTATTATTCATTTATTTTGCTATTATTTGAAGGTTTTTTGCCTTAAACAAAATTATCGAAAGTTCAATTCACGAAAACTATAAGTTACCATATATAGATTTTCATGGTACATGTGTTTCAATTTTTATCCTCCTTAACTGATTATTAATCATATTAAAAATTATATCTTTTGTTTCCATTTTTGTAGATTCACATGATTCTTTGCGTTTACTTTGGAAGTTGCTATATTAACCATGCGAAAAAACTGTGAACAATTTGTACTTCTTTTTTATGCAAGTATGTTAATTTTTCCCAATCTGTTAATTTTTTTCCAAAACTTTGTTGATAACCTATAAAAGTATTATTCACACCTTACCCGTCATTGTCACATTTGTCAATTACTTAGTCACAGCTTTGAATTTTATTATATATATATTTCTGTACTATAATTTTTCTTACTTTTAACTATATGCACTTACCATCTAATAAGCACATTGATGATGACAACACTTTTTCATCACCCATTATTGTTGACCAAGCTTTGTGACTTATATTAATTATTAACCATGCATTATAAATTGTTAACTATTATTACTATATTATTAAGTACTATATATTAGTATTAAGTATATATCTTAGTCATAAATGTTCATTATTAATTGCTTGTTATTATTGAGTATTATATATTAATATTAAGTATATATATAGCTTTTAACAGTTTTGACGATTATGACTAATGTCGCAACCGTGAATTGCATATTAAATATTATTATTAAGTACTATATACTAATGCTAAGTATATATATTAGTGACAATCTTGCATTATTAATTCCTAATTATTATTAAGTATTATATACTAATGTTAAGTATATATATATAGCTCTTCACAATTGGGACTAAATTATTAAAATTAATTATTTTAGTTAATTGTTATTTATTATTATTTATTACTTAATACTTAATTATGTTCTTATTAACTATCTAAAGTTTTTTAATGCCTTCATGTTATTATTTATTAAGTATATATATACAATAAGTAGACGAATACTTAATTAGATATAGATCACTGACTTCATTTAACTTTGTCATATTTTCTATTATAATTTCTTTATTGTTATCTTGTCAAGCTTTTTAGGTTTGCTTTAACTTTCATAAATGTAATTTTACTGACATTGAAAATTATTGTCGACTATTACCCGTCCAGACTTTACAAAGCTTTTGTAATCGACCTATGATATTTGTTTTCTTATCTATGGAAGGTAATAATGTTATTTATATGTCTCCTATTTATATGCCTAAATCCTGTTTATTTTATCTCGCTTTTAACATCTTTAAGAAAAATACTCATTTTTAAGACTTTCTTAACATACATCAACCTATTACTACTAGCCCAGTTATGTTATACTTTTTACCTTCTTGTTATTTTTCTAAGGCGTTGTCTCCTATTTGCGTATAATGTAAATCTTCATTGTTATTACACATTTGTTAAATTTTCAACAATCACCATGGTGGTATGTTCATTGGACTTTGAAGAATCGTTAGAATTCTATAATTCATACAATCATCTACAAGTATCTTCCCTTTGCTTTCACCTTTTATCCATAAGATCAACAATTAAAAATGGCTCGTCCTCGTCAAGGTTTTCATTTGCTGTATCACAACATTCTAACTCAGCCAAACCATGATATCTTACCTTAACCTGTCTAGCTTCTTTTGAAATAGGTCCACTGGCAAGTTTCCTTTAAGCTCAGCATAGATTGACCCATTGAATGTGAGATCTATTTCCTTGGTGCCACCCAGTGGTAGAACACGCTGGTGAAACGTCAACCGTTATGCAACAATCACCAACAAAACTTTATTTCCATTGACCACCATTCCACATCGTCTTACCACAACTGAGTCAACTAAAATTATTGAACCACAAACCCCACAACCCTCTTTATTCGATCACCCTCCATGTTTTTGTTTTCTAAAAAAACTTGTAAATTTGACAACCCTAACAAGTCTTTCTTACCATTCCTAAAATTTTATAGAAGCCCCTATGACGAGTGCATTTATAGGTCAAATATGAGACCACCACTTGGTGGTCTTGTATCTATCATACCACCTCATCTTCAGCGACGTCACATGTTTATATCACATCGGTTTTAAAATAACAATTAAGTTGAACATGTTGCAAAATCTTATTCATATTGTAATAAAATGCTTTTGTCTACTAGAAGATTATATAGTCTTGCTCGTATTATACTGAATTCATTTTGCCTAATACAAGGCAATATACTTATCATTTGCCTTTTTTATATTAACAAAACAATAATTTTTAAGTTCCGCATTATGAAAAGAATATATATTTTAAATTTTTAATATATATTTTAAAGATATAAAGAAGACCACTAGCATTTGATGCTTAGTTTATTTAGAAGGAAATTTTTTATTGCTCCAAAAAATTAATATAACTTATTTTATATTAAAAATTCACATTTTCCAAGATTAATATCTAATTATGACTTTTTTATACATATAATTTATGATTTATTATAAGTTTTATTACAAAATAAATACTTAAATTAAACAAATTAATATTTTAAAAGTATCGTCATATATGTTAAAACATTATTATCTTTAAAATTATTATGAAATTGACCTCTAATGCATATTAAAATTTCATAGTTATTGAAATCTTTATACAATTTCCAATTATCTATAAATTATAATTTATGGTTAGTATATTTCCAAAGAAATACTATGTACTTCACTGTTCACCATTTGAAATACCTCTTGACATTACTATATAAATTTAATTGAATGATGATATAATTTTTACCTTTTTAATTAAATTTTATAATTTTTTATTTACTTTCTATATTTTATTGATTTATAACAAAAACATTTCCTAATTTTTATTTTTTCATTCCAAAATTTACAAACTAATTTTAGTAATTCTATTTTAATATTCTAACTTATATATTTCTTAATATACATTTAAAATTTTTAAAATTTATAATTTGATCACAAATTTTTAAATTACACAATATTCATTTATACATTAAATGATGCGACATGTTAGGACTTTTTTTTCATTATCTTAATTAACTGAAATATTTTATTGATGACAACAAATTTAAAATTTTTAACTAAAATATTTAATTTATGATTAAAAAATTAACTTTTGTTTAAGCCATAGGCGTGACTTAATAAGTCACCTCAATGACTAGTAATATTGGTTTTTAAAACTTATATATTATAATATCTGTATTTACGTGCATTAAATATTTATAATTTTATCACAACATTTTAAATTACACAATATTAATGTAACATGTGAACTTTTTTTACCTTAATTAAGTACAATATTTAATTCATAGCAAAATACTTTACACGTTTTCAATCACGGCGTGACTTATTATATTTCCTTTTTTATTCCAAATTTTACTAATCTATTTTCAATATTCTAACTTATATATTTTAATAATTATATCATAATTTAAGCATTTTTAACATTTTTCATTCATTCCAAAATTTTACTAATCCATTTTTAATATTCTAAGTTATATATTTTTAATAATTCTATCATAATTCTTTTCTTATTATGCATTTCAAAATTTAAATATTCATAATTTCATCACAAAATTTTAAATCACACAATATTTATTTATTTATAACTTATTTTGTTTGAGTCACACCCACCATATATGTTTTTACTTTTTATTTACATATTATAATATTTTTAATTTAGTTTATATATTTTATCCATTTATAACAAATACATACCACTACACATTTCCTTAATTTTTTAAATTTTTCATCCCAAATTTTTACTAACTAATTTTACTTATTCATTTATAATATTCTAACATATATATTTTTAATATAACAAATTTAAACCTTTTAAAGAAAATATACATTTCAAAATTTAAATATTTATAATTAATTACTGATTAGTTATTATTTGATTATTAATTATGGTATTATTCATTATTAAATATTTTTATTTATGTTATTATTAATTATAAATTGTTATATGTTTTTATTAATTCTTATTAATTAATTGTTAATTATGTTGTTATTATTATTATTATTATTATTATTATTATTACTATTATTATTAACTATATATTAGTCACAATCGTGCATGTTATTATTATTTATTAAATATTATTAAATAATTATTATTTGATTATTATGCATATTATTATTAATTATAAAATATTATTATTTAATTATTAAATCTTTGTTATTTGTCACACCCATGAGCATGCTATTATAAGGTAAAGGGAGGGTCAAACTGCTTAAAACTTTTGTGAGTTCTACCTATCACCCTCATGCTAATAGAAAGGTGAAATCTGTGACAGAGAACTGATCATCTGTAGTTAAACGATCATGCATACACACGATCGTGACAGAGAGGAGGGCATCCAATGATTGCACGATCGTGCACCGCTGTTTGATAGCTTTCTGCACTCTTCATCCTTTTAGCCGTAACTTCTTCTCTGGACCTCTGATTGACTTGAATTTCACACATTGTCCTTCATCTCCACCATATTTCATTGTCATCTGAATTATCTAAGTCTGTCCAATGGTACTTAACATTTTATAATTAATTGTATAAAATGTTAAGTTTTATATATTAATGTCTTAATATATATATACCTATTTGTGGTTGTAACAAATTATTATATTATTAGTTACTATATATTAATATTATACGTTAATGCTAGGTATGTATATTAGTGACAACCTTCCACGCACGACTGTGACTTAATAGTCGTGCATGTATAATTATAATTAATTAATATACTTAATATTAGTATCTAGTACTTAATAATAATAATATAATAATTGATATGCAATTCACGGTTGCGACTTATTAGTCACGGCAATGAAGAGCTATATATACTTAATATTAGTATATAATACTAAATAATAATTAATATTAAAAATGCACGCCTATATTGACTCTTTAATATATAGACTAGTCATAATAGTTACATAAATACACAAAATAATTTTTTGTTAACAATGTAATTATTTTAAATTAATTGTTCATTATTATTAATTTTTATTATTAAATTTAAATCTTAATCATAACCCTATATTATTAATTGTTAATTTTTGTTAAGTTTTATATATTAATGTCTTAATATATATATCTATTTGTGGTTGTGACAAATTATTATATTATTAGTTAATATATATTGATATTATATATTAATGCCAGGTCTATATATTAGTGACAACCTTCTAGGCATGACTGTGACTTAACAAGTCACAATCTTGTATGTACAATTATAATTAATTAATATTCTTAATATTAATATCTAGTTCTTAATAATAATATAATAATAATTGATATGCAATTCACAGTTGTGACTTATTAGTCACGACAGTGAAGAGGTATATATATACTTAATATTAGTATATAATACTTAATAATAATTAATAATTAATAATAATTAGTTAATATTAAAACATACGCCTATGACTCTTTAATATATAGACTTAGTCATAACAGTTACATAAATACACAAAATAATTTTTATTAAATGTGTAATAAATTAATTGTGTTATATTAATTCATAATTATTATTAATTGACTGTTATTTATAAAACTTTTCGTCTCTACTAACTTTATTTATTATTAACTATTTAAATAACTCTTGCATCTTCCATTAACTTTTATTATTACTTCTGAATCAAAAACTGACACAAATATTATATGAAGCAGACAAATTCTACTAATAAATTTTGCTAATATTTATAACATTTACTGTAAATCTATCTACCTAATTAATAAATGATTCTGCATCTACTGCATCTACGTTTTATTATTATTAATGTATGTTGTTATTAATTATTAAGTGATTAAATTCAGTTTCTTCTTCTTCTCCTTCTTTAGAACCTTCTAGTATGTTGATTCCTCCGGTTTCCTCTCTTTCTGTCCCATTAAGTTCTTCTCTTCTTGTTTTTTCCCCCTTATTATGAGCTCTTTGTTTAAATATGTAAATGATTTATGTTCTTTAGATGAATCAAAGACAGCCCATGTCAACTTTCTGCTACTGAAAGAAATAACCTGAACAAGTCAATGATCATTTGACTTGGACTGCATTGTTATGCATCGTTCACTTCTATTTCTTATTAACTTCGATATTTATATATTTTTCCTAAACTCAATTATTCCAGTTCTAACTATAATTTCTATGTCTTCGATGTATAGGTAGATATACAAATATCACTAGTCAGTGTTCAACACGTGGCTAAGAGAAACTTATCAACCATTGTTATGTGTGAAGAAAAAAATTGTAAGGATTTTTTGTTATTTGCTGACTAAGTACAGTTTTACATGTTTCAATATCTTATTCGTATGAGATCTATTATTTTGTTGGTGATGTTGGTAGGTAAACGTTGGCTTTGCAATGCATCTACAGAGAGTTACGTCATGTAGATAGTTTTAATTTGCTTGATCAAGAAGGTAATTATTTCTCCTTCTTATGTTTAGTTGAAATGTAATAACTGCTTTTAAATTATTCTTGAATTCTTCTGCTTATGATTCTTGGCAGATATCCATGTTTTTGGTTTGATGCCTATGAATGACCCATTACCTTAGGTAAGATTTGGCATTGTTATTAATTTTTCTAATGCCTTATTTGTTTATGTATCTTTTAGTATTATATATGTATGAAATATGAAAATTTATTTATGTATTTTTTTGACGTATAATTTTGTTGGTCACAACTACATAACATATTTGTGTTACAGTATTTGAGCATAATTCTGTTGGAATACAAGGAGAACAAATCTCAGTCGAAGAAGAAGATGAGAGAACGACCGTGATTTTTAGGGTGGAACGGGCGTGATTTCTACTCGTGCAACTGTTAGGTTAACTTAAGATTCTAAACTCAATCACGGGACCCAATGACCTTTTTTTGCTATTTTAATTAACTAAAATATTTAATTTATTATAAAATTTTTAAACTTTTTCTGTTTCAATCACGGGCGTGACTTAATAAGTTACACCCGTGACTAAGATGATATATGTTTTTCTAATTTTTACTTAGATATTATAATATTTGTATTTACTTTCTATATTGTATACATTTATAACAAATACATCACACTTCTATATTTTATACATTTATAACAAATACATCACACTATACATTTCCAATCTCTTTTTTATTTTTCATTTCAAATTTTTACTATCAATTTTTACTTATTCATTTTTAATATTCTAACTCACATATTTTTTTATAATTCTATCACATTAATAAATTTTAACCTTGTTAATTCCTTTCTTATATATTTCAAAATTTAAATATTTATAAATTTATCACAAACTTTTAAATTACACACTATTCATTTATACATTAAATAATATAACATCTTAAACCTAGTGACTTTTTTGTTATTTTAATTAACTAAAATATTAAATTAATTAAAAACTTTAACTTATTTTGTTTCAGGCATGACTTAATAAGTCACACCCGTGAGGTGATATAGTTTTTTTACTTTTTACTAAGATATTATCATATTTGTATTTACTTTGTATATTTTATCCATTTATAACAAATAGATTACACTATTCATTTCCTAAATCTTTTTATTTTTCATTCCAAATTTTTGCTAACTTATTTTACTAATTCATTTTTAATATTCCAACTTATATATTTTTAATAATTCTATCATAATTCCTTTCTTAATATACATTTCAAAATTTAAATATTTATAATTTTATCACAAAATTTTAAATTACACAATATTCATTTATACATTAAATAATATATCATGTTACATCTAGTGATTTTTTTAACTTTGTAATTTTAGTTAACTAAAATATTTAATTGATTATAAATTTTTTTAACTTATTTTGTTTCAATTAAGGCACACCCGTGACTGTTGATATATGTTCTTTTTTACTTTTTACTTAGATATTATAATATTTGTATTTACTTTGTATATTTTATCCATTTATAACAAATACATTACACTATACATTTCCTAAATTTTTTATTTTTTCATTCCAAATTTTACTAACTAATTTTACTAATTCATTTATAATATTCTAACTTATATGTTTTTAATATAACAAATTTTAACCTTGTTAATTCCTTTCCTAGTATACATTTCAAAATTTAAATATTTCTAATTTTATTACAAAATTTTAAGTTACACAATATTCATTTATACATTAAATAATATAACATGTTTAGAAATACTCCTACAATTAAATTAAGCATAATGCTCCTAGAATTAAATTAAGTGGACATTATATTACTACGCATTTGTGCAGTGTCTATTTGCTAGTATTAGTTAAAGAGATTTTTCAAGTCAAAAGTAAACTAGCGTTGATGTTAAGCATGAGATAGGCATTAGACTTGTGACACAATTTCTAATGATATGCGTTAATAAAGTTTTTGTGTTGTTAGACATTTATGAAAATATAGTTTGAGTGGTTTTAAACTTTTGTGAAAATAAATTTTTACTGTACTTAAACTTTTTACATGTAACTTTAGATTATAAATAACTAGATAATGATTTTACAAAGTTGAATCTTTGGGAAATTGGAAAGGATGTTGTCATCTATTCCTTTTACTTCATCCTTCTTACAGTAATAAAAGAAGTCCATGTCATTACTTATATACATGGTTCATATAATTGATTGAATGACGTAAATTCTTGTGTTTTTACTTCATTTCTTTGCATCCTATATTGCCTTTTTTTGTACAATAATCAGTGTTAGATTGATTAGGATTGCGGTATTCGACCTAAGATTTTGCTATTAAGATGTATCTTCATATGTGGGATATTAAGAAATTTAATAGATTAAATAATTTCAATCTATAAAACATAAAGGTGAGTGCATTTCTTATTCAATAGGATACGCAATAGCGTTGAAAGGAGAAAAAATATTAGAGAAATTTAGGGCATCGAATAAGAAAGAGATTATATTAAACATGTATTAAGTAAAATTGTTGAGTTTGGAAAACAAGATATCAAGAGAGGTAGTTTATTATAACAACTTTTATAAAAACCTCAAAAAGATATTCTGCCTTCAAAAAGGGGAAATTTTCAAATCAATGTAGCTATCCCATATTCACTTCCTTTAATGCAATATCACCTCTTAACCATTCAACCACCAAATTGATTTCAATAAACTATCAAATCTCAACTCATTTGAATAATCACATTCAACTACACCTCATCATTCCTAAATCTTTTCTTTCTTGTCCATAACATCTCACTTATATACATATATATACATAACAACAATTCATGTTCATACATCATCATCTCAAGTTAATAACTTCTTCACATTTATCTAATTCCAACTCAATACGCAATTCATATTTCATTTATCATCAACTTACTACACATATTCAACTTCATTTTTGCTTTCATTTTACTTCTAACTATCACCTTAATTCTTCCCATTTCATAATCTCTTATCCACCAAAAACACCAAAGCAAAACATGAATCTATCCACATTTCTCA
>JAOSBK010000009.1:24479812-24490082 GCA_027568895.1 Erythroxylum shatona | reverse complement strand
TCCGTACGTACGCTTCTCTAACAATTCCTTTGCTCAAGTCACTTTTGTCGGGTACACATACTTCTTCTTTAAATTACCAAATATCGTTCTTCCGATGTCACTTGAACAGTCCGATTCATTATGGAACTCACCAGTTTGACTCCTGACCTCTTAAACTCTCTTACCTCTTTCCGGTAGAACCTCAAATGGAAAAGGTAAAATTTGTGAAACCTGAAAACTATAATTTTGTCACTTGAGAAGGAAAGCATGGAGTTGGGCCAGCAAAAATAGACAAAGGTGTTGCTTGGAAGGAAACCTAAGGGAAGTTTGTTTCTTTTCATTTACATTTTCACATTTTTTTGTTTTGTTGAATGCTTCATTTCTTACGTTTAAGGTTACGTTGGGACAATATAAGTTTTAAATGTGGAGGTGTGGATTATCATGTGTGCTTTTAAATTGTTTATTTCCTATCTGCATGTGTGTTTTAATTTTGTTTGTTAAAAACAGAATCAAATCAAATCAAACAAGCATTTTCAATTATTAAAGACATGGTAGTCTAATAACTCTTATAAATATAAAAAGGTAACAAATTAATTATAATATTTAGATCTATAGATACATAAGTTATTGGCCTATTCTAGTTTAAGTACAATGATAATGTAATAAAAGTATTTAGTATCTAAGAGATGTAATACTTATGAAGTATTATATAAGTTGATGTTTGAGTTTAAAGTTACATTTCTGAGTTAGAAAGGTTCTAATGTACCATTAATTGCTAATCAAGCTCTAATACACTTTTCATTTAGTGGAAATGATTATTTGGATCAAGAAATTCTTTAATAAATTTAGTATAACTCCTTTCAATATTAAAATAGTAATGTACTACAAAATATCTATTAGGAAAGTGAAAAGAGCTAAGGGCTTATCAAAGATCTATATATGTATTCGAGCAGTTTCTTTAAACTATAAAGATAATTGAGATGTAAGTTATACAATTAATAAAAGTAATCATTAAAGAGAATCTTGTAGAATTGTCTTACTAAAAAAATGTCCTAATGGTAGCTTGATCTTTATATGGTGATATGATATAAGTTACTTAAATGATTAGCTTAGTGCAGGTGGGAGATTGTTAGTGTATACCATACAACCAATCAGTTGGTTATATATTTTATTATATAAATAACTAAAAAAATTCTTTATCTTATGTATATTTGTTTAATTAACTAACATATAAGTTAAAGTCTATGAGATAAATATATTTTTCAAATGAAATTTTAATGAGATCATAAATATAAGATTTGTATTGCAATTGCATGTTATCTCTAAATCATTCTTAGTCATTTTTTTTATTAAGAATGGATATTAATACAGTGGAAAAGACTAACACACATTGCATTTCTTTCTTAAATTAGTCAATCTTTAATACTAAAATGTTTATTAGAGAATAAGTTCAATAAACTAGCTTGATTATGAGGATCCGTAATGGAACATTACTTATCTGTCTGTTGATTTCTTCATTACGTGGTTGTATACTTATTGGAACCCATGTCTAGAGCCTAACAATCTGGAATATCATAAGATGTGAGCGTATTTTCCTATATGTTTATTTCAATGAAATCTCCTTAGCCATCATTAGTTCATCCTCATTCTCGTAACATCTCAAACCAAAAGGAGGCAAGCCCACACCAGCCAAACGCCTAAATCAGTGACTTCTTCAGAATAATTTTAGATACTTCTAGTTTATTTTGAAACAATAATCATCTCATTCGGAGCTCTACAGATCAAGATATGAGTAAAATACCAAAGTTTGTTTAGTAAATAATCAATTCATGCTCTTCCAATTGATTCCCTCAATTTCTCTCCATCAATTTTTTTCTCATCAACACCAATGGCAAACAATTTTTATGGAGCAATATAAAAATGGGTTAAGAATCTATTGGTTCAAGAATCACTTCATTTGGAGGTCGGATGATGAATTTATAGCTAAAAGAATCAAACATGATTATGTTCTCAATCATATTGCACCTATCTTGGAACAATTGGCATAACTTTCACTATAGATGTTAGATTAAGGTCATTTTAGGATGGTTTCAATGAAGATTTCAATATCTACAAGTTTTGTGAAGACTCTAAGGAGAGATTTTGCCATATAAAGGGTCAAAATTGTAAATTTATGAAAGTATATAGAACAGACATACACCTATACCTAATGGACATTTACAGGGTCTGGAACATTTTCCAGACCCGTAAAGGTCCGTTTAACGGACCTAATGCCTATTAAATAGACATAGACTGAGTTGGGAGCATTTTTAGACCCGTGAAGGTCTATTTAATAGACCTAAAGTCCATCTAATGGACATTGGTGATACAAAACTCCCTCCAAAGCATCTCCAATGGTTCCTACATCCATTCTAGCATCACTTTCACACATAATCTTCCCAAATTCACTTCTTATAATGTAATATCACTCTTTAGACATTCAATTACCAATATAGTTGCATTAAACTCCCAATCTCAACACAAATGACTCACCACATACAATAAATTCTCATCATTACTAGAGTTGTTCTGTACATACATCCTATGCAGTATCACTACTTATAATGATCATATCTCTTAACAATGATGTCCAAAAATTTCATACTTCACATCGTTGGAAAGCTAGAAAGATAAGCTATAACTTTCATGAAGATAAATTTGGCTAATTATACCTAGATTGATACAGTTTTTACATTGAGTTTAGAACACATTTTCCACACCTATGATCTTACAAAATGAAACATCTCTTCATATCAATTCAACTACTAACTACTTTTCGTTAAACTCTTGAATCTCACCTTAAATGATTCATCCCATACAACCTTTCCAATCTCTAACATACTATTGTAAAAAAAACAACAATTTGCAATCTTAACGAAGAAGAATATGCACTGCACATGCACATTCCACTTCCATAACCATCATACTCAACCTGTAAAATAACATAATCATACACAAAAGGAAAGCCTCACATTCTCATTCTCATTCTCATTAGTAAGCAAAGTAAATGTATGAACAAGCTTTACTTACATATTAACATACATATCACTAACTTAATACAAATACAAGTGGATGCTCAATGTTTGGCATGCTTAATAAGTTATCCAAAAGTGTTCAAACTAGCTTAGTGCAAAAGCTAACTATCTCGAAGTTTGTCCAATTTCCTTGTAAAGGTTGCTAACTGTCTCATTCTGCACCTAAGGAGGGAATAGTGAGGTGAGCTACATGACTCAGTGGCTAATATATTTATAGCCATCGGCAATTGACCACAAATTCAAGCATATGTATATATATATCCAGCAATTCAAGCATTCTCAATCTACTCTAGCAATTCAAGCATTCTCAATCTATTTAGCTCAAAAATTATCACACATAACATAGACTTTAGCCATTAAACATAACACTCAAATTCGTCATACTTGGCATTCAAAGATGCAATGCATAAACAAATAGATCGAGGGTTCCATGGAAACAGAATGGAAAAATCAAAGTTTACACCATGAACAGAATGAGTCCATTTTTAGAGCCCATATGCCACAAGCGGGTAGCTAGAGAAGGCTCTTGTCAACATGCATATGATGAATAGAATGGTTCCATTCTCTCCTAAACAAAATCACATAATCATGCTGAAATCATTTTATCATATGCTCATACTTTCATGCTTTTTCTTCTTTCTGTTTATACAAAATGTTATAATCTTTTTCAAGGTATAACATAATCATAATTTAGCATGCATTTTTAAACATTCACAATGATTTCAATTTCAAGTAAATCAAAATACACACACATAGGTAAGAATTTTCCTAATTATATAATAACTATAAATACACTACCCACCTAAATCGTTTTCAAAAAATCCAACTTAAGGTTGTCTTTCCTCTTGCTCTTGGGTAGGATTCTCTTGGTTTCCTAAAACAACCAAGGTTCCATTTAAAACAATATTCTAATAAAATTCATAAACATAAATAGTCAAAAAATGTAATAAACAAAAATTGAGCTCAAACCTTCCAATAGTCCATTTAGGTTAGAAAACCCAAGACCTAGTTTAGAAACCCTAGGAATCAAATGGGTTCCTTCTTCCTCTTCTTGCAACACAACACCCACCCTTTCTCTAATCCCTTCATTATCAACACAACCCATTTCTTTAATAAAGCTAGAATAAAAGATGATTAACTTAGTTTAATAAGCTTGATTTCTTCTTCTTTCTTCTTCCTTCCAAGCTTCTCTTGCACACTCTCACGAACTCTTTCTCTCTTCTCCTTTCTTCTTTCACGTTTTTTCTTCTCACTTTGGCTTCCATGACTTCTCTCTTTCTTTTTTACTTCAAGACCATTTATTTAGTATTTTCCCCTTTTACCCTTCACTTACTTTGTCCTTCCCATTTTAATCCTTACATCTATTAAAACTCACATCTTATACTTCTAACTCTTTAACTAAATCCTTCCAAAGTTTTAGACCTTTTTTGATAAGATAATTGAAGGAATTTGATAACACTTCCTTCTAGAAAAATGTTTCTCATTGTCAAAATTTCTAATGATACCAAAATCATTCAATTTAGTTTAGAAATTGGAAAGTTATACCCCAACATTTCCGAACTGTTCTTATACTGAAACAATATTTTGTGCTCAAATTCCATCCAAAAATTCAAATTCTTATAGAATGAACTAAAACTCTATTTCATTAGATAATTTGTAGCCCTATGTCTCTAGTTTACCCTAAATTATAGATCATCTCATTTGGATAACTAAAGAAAAAGTTATGGTTAAAATACCAAAGCATACTCAGTGAACATGTTTCAACTACATTTTTCAGATTATAACTTCCAACATTTCACACATAACCCATGTTGTACCTAAACCATCTTTTCTACTTCATTTAAAATTCAAGAATTCTCATTTTCTTTACACATGAATAATCACCAATAAATTTTCATTTAATAGTCCTAACATCCAAGAAAAGTTCACAGTCCAACAATTCTTCCCCCTTAGAGACTTTCGTCCTTGACATTCTTACTTGAGTGATCAAACAAATGGAGGTAATATTTTCTTATGTTTTCCTCAGTCTCCCAAGTAACTTATTCACTTGAATAGTTTCTTCCAAATGAAAATGGTCAATAGAATCACTTGGTCTTTCAATCACTTATTTGGTCATTCACTTTCTTAACTAGTTCCTCATTATGTTTCAGATTACTTGCAAATTGTTTTTCCACTTCTTGCATCGATAATACCAATATCAGATCATATCGATATTTCTTAACATACTCACATATAACACATTATGAATCTGAATCTTTGTTAATAATACTAATTCATAAGTCAATGGTCCGCTTCTTAATAACTTTATATCAACCAATACAATTCAAGCTTAGTTGCTTCTTTATCCTAACTTGAGCACATCTTGCACTCAATCTAAACACACCTTGGGAACGTGATACTCTTAGAAGCAATTCATCCTTTGCTTCATAATTCACATCTCCATAGTGTCAATATACTTAACTCTTATATCTATCTCACTGTATTCCATACCTTTGGTTTTGATCCAACAAATTTAGTCATTTTTCTTGAGTCACTTAATTCCTAATACAGATCAATTTCACTCATCAATAACATCGACAATCAATTCAGGCCTTTGACCATCTTTGGCCCTATTCATCCAAATAAAGAGAATAATAACTCTTTTTATCATATAACGTCGCACTGTATTTAATGTTATCACTATGATAATAATTTTGATGCTTAAATTCAAATAGAACTATACATTAATCTCATGTTCCTATGAACTCCAAAATATAAGCTTTAAGCATATCTTCGACAGTTAAAACTGTCGGCAAATTCAAACATTCAGTCACATGAGTCTACATTCTTAGCCGCTAAATGTCGTTTTGGTGCATTCCTAGTAGGATGTATAGCTTAAGTTATTATTTGTCCTTTCTTTAGTAATTTCTTTGCTCAATCTTCTTTATCGGGTATACATACTTCTTACTTCGATCACAAGCATCATTTTCAAGTTCAAACTTAGAATTCAGATCTGTTTTCAATTGTTCAATAAGATTCACAATTTTTGAATCCTCA
Organism: Erythroxylum shatona; assembly: GCA_027568895.1. NCBI lineage: Eukaryota > Viridiplantae > Streptophyta > Magnoliopsida > Malpighiales > Erythroxylaceae > Erythroxylum > Erythroxylum shatona. The sequence continues at coordinate 24,483,993 of JAOSBK010000009.1, read as the reverse complement.
ATTTGGGTTTTGTTCATGTGAAACTGATATTCAATTCTATAGCAATTAGTACTTTGATTTGCCCAAAATTTAGCTTCACATTTTATGTTCCTTTTTGCATTAGATCTGATAACTTCAATATTTGAATTCATGTTTCACTAATATTGGGATTTTTGCTTAAGGTATTAGATACAACACTAACTTTACTGGGAAATATTCAATTGTACCATCATAATCTTTCAGTACTTCTATTCATTGTCTTAGTCTCATATTCAATTGTCTCAACTCAGTCATTACCTCAAACTTTAATAATCTATCTATCTATCTATATATATATATATATATATATCTAAGATGTTCCTACATATATATTGTCTCCAGATTTCAAGCGATTACTATTGTAGCAAGTTTCAATTCATGTATCAAATATTTAACCCATGAGGTTTCAATTGTCTCCATGTATATGAAATCACTTTATTATGTTGCATTAGATTTTGTCCTAATCTCTTATACAACATCACTGTATACTATAAAATCTTTAAATCCAGATGATATAATTAATATTGGTGTTATACTCCCTCAAAATTCTCTTTACTTTCCTCACTCATACGATTTACACGTTTTTCCTTAAGTATTCAAACTATTCTTCTTAACTTTTTGTATACATTTAATATATCATCAACTTTTTCTTAGATCGCTTTAATCTTCAATACTATAGTACTTTTGGGGAATTTGTTACATGAAAAAATATTTCCAAAGCTCCATATGCCCATGATTAGTTCCCGTAATTCCTTAAAAAACTAATTCCTCGATGAGGTAAAATTATCTCACATTATTTTCAATTTCTCAATCGACTTACCTTTCTTAAATGATTTTCTCCATTGTTTAGATTTCCTCATATTTCATATTGACTTATTCTAATATTTGCTCATTCATATTAGTTTCTCCACACACTTCAATTTATTTGGAAACTTAACTTCCTGTGTTGGTAACATATTCATCAAAATCTAATTTATATCTTCTGTGCATATTCACATAGAATACAATGTGGATCTAAGTTCTCCACACATTAGCAATAGTGTTACCTCAATTTTTAAAAATCCACTCATGTCGTGAGATACTTTACATTAAACAAAATACATACATTCTTAGTAGTATACTCTACCTCTTATATTTGAGTCTCCACTAGGGATATGACTCCAATATTCACTTTTGATTCATTTCATATTCATTTATGATTTGTTCTTTCATTGATCATTCATAATATAAACTAACTGATCTGCTTAACCTAATTCAATGAAATTTTTCTTTGAAAAAGATTTCTTGCTACTATCATCTATACTATTTATGCAATCTTTATCAACCAACTGTTATCATCATCAATGTTGTTTCAGCCATTTTTAACACCTCAATGCGATCAATTTCAATTGGTCATGACATTTCAATAATTTCAATCTTTGTCACACTTTACGTGATCAAAATATCCTTTATAATAAAACTCAACGAAATAAGAGGCATATTTGTTTTCTCTTATAATTTGGTATATACCATCAAGATCATTGCATGTTATGTATAAAAATAATTTTGACAGGTCACCAATTTATATCTCATGCTAATGATACATCAATCGCAATTGATTCTAAGCAACCTCTGAATATCCTACAACATTCAAAAGTTTCTCCTCTATAGTAATTACCTCTTCAATATAATCACCTATACCATACTTCCATTGTGTTACTCTGATTCATCTCGTAATTTAAACTATAGGGTTCATAGATTATCTCCTATACTATATCCAAATATAGATCTCATATGTACTTAATCACATTTTCACCAATGTAACCACATTATCAAATATGTACTCATAATAACTGGTCGATATAACCTTTAGAACTTCTACATATATCACTATCATTTTTTTCATTTTCCATACATACATTCTTAATCAATTTAAAATTATAGACGCATAGCCATCTTGAAATTTTGATCTCAATTCACTAGCATAATCTTATACCAGATCATAAATTCTGAGTTCAACCTTTCAATTCCACTTTGCTTGTACACCTTAAATCTTGTCGTTTTCACCCCTGTCTCTATTTCTTTTTCAATCAATTCATGAAAAATATTTTCACATCCATATCAATTCAAGTACATATCTATAACAAAATTCTGTTACCATATTCGCTGATATAACCACAAATACTGAATCTATGTCTAACATATCAGATTATGTAATATTTCTTATTTCTAAATATCCACAACTTTCCTTATCGTACACTATAATAAAACACCATTCTTCTCATTGTTTATAATAGCCCAAACTCTTAACAAAAGTTCATACATGTGACTCATGTGGTAGCAATTACTAGGATTCTATACTCACCAGTACCTTTCTCTAATGATGAGGAATCAGGTGCAACATATCCTTGCGAAACTCCTCGTGTTCTTTTACGAGGTGCCATTTTACTCCTTCAATAAGACATTATCTTTTAGATTACTTTCATTTTAAATCTTATTTCCTACATGTATGCATGATATGCATCTCACTTAATGCAATCAATCAATTCACAATGCAAACAAGTAGTCACATAGCATAACAATTCATACCACTATGCATTTTAAGCCTAGGAACCCAAAATCCTAAGCTCTAATACCATAAGATGTTGGACCCTATTTTCAGAGCCCAACAATGTGGAATATCATAAGACATGAGCATATTTTCATGCATGGTTATTTTAATGAAATCTCCTTAGCCATCAATGGTTCATCCTCATTCTCATAACATCTCAAGCCACAAGGAGGCAAGCCCACACCAGTCAAATGCCTGAATCACCACTTGACTTCTTTAAAATAATTGTAGCTCCTTGTTTCTAGTTTATTTTGAAATAATAATCATCTCATTCGGAGCTCTATAGATTAAGATATGAGTAAAATACCAAAGTATGTTTAGTAAACAACCAATTCATGCTCTTCCAATCGATTCCCTCACTTTCTCTCCATCAATATCAACACCAATGGAAACCAATTTTTATGGAGAGATAGAAAAATGTGTTAGGAATATATTGGTTCAAGAAACACTTCATTTGGAGGTCAGATGATGAAGTTATAGCTAAAAGAATCAATGTCCTCAATTATATTATACCAATCTTTGGACAATTGGCATAACTTTTGTTGGAACCCGAACTTTTCTTGGAATTTAGAAATATGAAATGAGAAATTTTGGTGATTATTCATGTGTAAAGAAAAGAAGAATTCTTGAATTTGAAATGAAGTAGAAAAGATAGTTATGTACAAGATGGGTTATATGTGAAATGATGGAAGTTATAAGTGAAACTTGTTCATTGAGTATTCTTTGATATTTTAGCCATAACTTTTTGTCTAGTTATCCAAAGGAGATAATTATTTATTTGGACTAAACTAGAGAAATAGGACTACAACTTATCTGATGAATTCGAGTTCTAATTTGGTCTCAAAGAATTTCAATTTTTGTGTGGAAGTTGAGCATAGAATATTGTTTCAGTATAAGAATAGTTCAGAAATGTTTGGGATATAAATTTCAGATTTTCAAATCAAATTGAATGATTTTGGTGTCATTAGAAAATTAAGACAATGGGGAACATTTTTATATAAGGAAGTGTTATCAAATTCCTTCAATTACTTGACTAGAAAAGGTCTTGATTTTTGGAAGAAGTTAGGTAATGACTTAAATGAATTTTGAGGTATTTATACATTAATTATGTTATTTTTGTGGAGTTAATTAGCATGTTAATGTGAATAAGGTCTTATGACATGGGTTAATTGAATTATAGTGTTAAGGTGGTAAGATTGCATGAGGGACAAAATTGGCAAGTCACTTAAGCATTTAAGTTACAAGGAATATAAGGAAGGGTAGAAGGGTCTTTGTGCACTCATTAATGGCAAAGTTGTAATATGAAGTGTGGGCTTGCTTTTAAGGAAGAAGCATGAATGAAATTGAGGGAGAAAAACAAATAGAAGAGAGAAGAAGGAGAGAGTTCAATGGAGAAGAGGAGAAAAGAAAGAAAACGATGTTAGGTTTTGATTTTTCTTGGTTTTGAAGAGTGATTTTGAAGTTGCTCAAGAAGGGAAAAAGGAATAGGAGGATTAGAGCTATCATTAGAGCCAAGAAAGTCATTGTTTGGTGAAGATTCAAGGTAAGTTTGATCCTAATATTTTGGATTTCT
>JAOSBK010000009.1:24426900-24437373 GCA_027568895.1 Erythroxylum shatona | reverse complement strand
TGAATAAGGATGACGTTCAAACAATGTGTCAGGAGATTATTTTAATCTTGTGCAAACTTGAAATGATATACCCACCGACATTCTTTGATGTTATGGTACATTTGGCTATTCATTTGCCAAATGAAGCCTTACTTGGTGGACCAGTTACGTATAGATGGATGTATCCAATTGAGAGGTATTATTTAAATTTATCCTATCACTAAAAAAAGTTAACTAAATAGTCCTATCTAATTATGGTCAATAATTTGTTAAGATTCCTAGGTACACTAAAGAGATTTGTTAGAAATAAAGCACACCCAGAAGGGTCAATTGCTGAAACGTATGTTGTTAAAAAGTGTATGACATTTTTTTCAATGTATCTAAAAGGAATTAAAACCAACTTCAACATGTCAGAGTGAATCAATGATATGGCTGATGGTAGTGACATATTAGCGTTCTTCCAACGATATAAGCCGACTGGTGCTGGCAAAATAATTGCTCTTCCTACAAATGAGCTAGAGATTGCACATTGGTATATGTTTATTAATTGTCATGAGATTAGGCCCTTTATTGAGTAAGTTTTTCTAACTTATTGTCAAATTAAGATATGTAATAAGTAGAGATATTTCATATAATCTTGATTGAATTTTTTTTTCATCCATAACGAGCACATGGATGAGTTGAGGAAATAAAGTCCATTATATGTTGACAGGAGACATAAAGAACAGTTTTCCTCATGGTTAAAGCATTGGGTGAGAAGAAGGTTTGTAGTGGTCTACACTAATAATTATATATTATTAACTAATTTTCATTTGTTGTTATAGATGACGACATTAACTAACTCCTATTAAGGAAGTATCTTTGAGTCTTTGTATGCATTAGCATGTGGACCTCATAGATTGGTGCAGAAGTATACTGTATGCAATACAAATGGCATGCGATTTCGCAATTAAGCCTGTGATCTACGTAGGATTACACAAAATAGTGGTGTTATAGTGTTAGGAAATTATGGGGAAGATAATATTACATTTTATGGGTTGTTGACATGTATTATCAGGCTTCAATATGTTAGAGGTAAAAATGTTATGCTTTTCAAGTGCAAATGGAACAATCTTGGAAATTTGATTATGAGAGTCAACGGCATTGTAAAAAGCATCAACGTAACTAAGTTCTGGTTCAAGGATGGCCCATTTATTTTAACAAACTAAGCAAAGCAAGTCTTTTATGTGGAAGATTTGTTATTCGATCCAAATTGGTGGATTGTGTAAGAATGTGAAGTTAGACATGCATATGATATCCCTTTGCTTGGCAATGAAGAAGGTTCAAATGACGTTGAGGAGTCTGATGAAGTTCCAGTGGAAGTCGAGGAATGTTCCTTAGAGTTTTTAGATTGAAATGATATTGCATTTGATGTAATAAATAATGTTGTATTGAATTCCAAGCAATGTTTTAATGACAATTTGGATGACTTAAAGACAGGCAATAGTGAGAATGAATGTGATATTGTATTCTAAGACTCCACCGACGACGATGATGAATAAATTCTTATTATGCAATTGAACCTTTGTTGTGTGCTATTGTTGAGCTATGATCTTGTGTGCTATTGTTGAGCAACTTTTAATTTAATAAATCGATGATGTATTAAATTGTGTCGCCTTTCACTTTCCATATCCCCCCTTTAGGTCTATCTGTCCAAATAAATTATATTTGGTTAGATTTTGTCATGTGTGTGTATTGTTGTCTCTATATTGCTATGTCGTTACTTTCATTTGATGCTTGCCACGTTCATGTTTTGGGTCAATGAAACAAGGAAAGTCCTTCGAAGCTTGTTGAATATCTTAGTTTATCACATTTTATCTGTATTAAGGATGACAATAGTGTTTCTTTGTCGATTTGTTATACCTAAACATGTTCATATGCTTATCAGTTGGTTGATAAATTTATGTATAAGCTGAAAGTTGCATATGGTGTCAACTTTTTGGCCATTGTTTCTGGCATGTTTGAGAGTATAATACTTTGTTGAGGATGGATTTTATCCTGTCTTATAGGGCCTGTAGCTTGTATTAGTTTGAATGAGTTTAACAAGGTGACTCAAAACTTGGTGGATATGTACGTAGGATGACTTATTTTATAACATAGAGTTTAAGTTGAAACAACCACTAAGGTAAAAGACCAAATTGGTATATTATCATTAATGTTATTTTCATCTAGCTGGATAGAGTTTATGAAAACAAACATGAAACTAGATGGAATTTTCAACACAACCACTATAGAACTACCCTTAAATTTAGACACATTCCAATCTGACCAATCCCAGTGTCCAACTGCATTGCTAGATTCGATGCAGTTATGCTATAAAGTACAATTTCATAACCTTAAATTTTGTTGGATGCATATTCGTGGATTACCTTAAACCTATACCTAGTTACATCAATGCAAGATAATAGCCTGTGTTACTTGACTATTTCAATGTTGGGCATGGAGCTAAAATAGTTACATTCTACATTATCAAATAATGCATCATGATACACATATGTGTGTGTAACGTGTAAATTGCAAACTTAATTGTGTTTTCATTTGTGAAAACTGAAAGGTGAATAATTTTCTTGCTATGGAATAGATTTATATAAGCAGATGCCAATGCTAATTGATATATAGTATTCTTACCTTCAAATTCCTTAAACTGACCGATTGCATACTCATCAATAACATCAACCATGTAGAGGACTTCATAACCCTAATTCTTCAACTTCTCAAGGAACTTATCTGCAGTGTGCAATGTACAGGTCCTCTTTATCTACTTTCCTACATCATATAATTGGACTATCCCTTTAATTCCATCTGTAGATAAAATTAAATGCGACCAATATTTATTTCACTCTCTTCACTTCATATAGTTACACTTTATGTTTATGAATTTTGTTCCTATAGCCCTTTATCCATAACTAATGATAAATTTAACTGTGAAAATTAATGTTACATTTCAGGTAGTTTTACTTAATGGTTTAAAAGATCCTTCAGCTACATTTCCAATGGAGCAATATCTAGAGGTAATTTTGTAGCTTTAAAATTCTTAAGTTGTGTGCACATTATCTAATGTTCTGGATACTTTTAGATCAAATATTCATATGTTGATTTTGTTGGGAGGACTATGCTGGTATTGAAGAAGCCATTAGAACAATAGGGTTATCTCCCTGAATTTGTTTTAGAATTGATTTTTTTTCTTATTTTAGTTTTAAGTAAGGTTGTTGATCATAGTTTTGTGTCGTAGGTTGGTAGTAGCTACAAATATACAGATCAACTAATAACACAAGATTAAAAGATTATGATTCCGACATAATATACGAAAGACACAATCAATTAGGAATTATATATAATGGACTAAGGAGGCACCAATTATCATTTTAGAGCCATGTGTTCAACCTATTACAAACCCTAATTTGAATAAAAGGCTATATAGCATCCCTCCATTTTAAGATTTATGTTAAGCTTCAAGAAGAATCATGCATGACCTTAATTGTCCAGATGCTTTTATCTTTCAAATAATGTCTGTTCAGCCATTTTATCCATAGTAAATCTTTTCATATATAAATCGCTATAATCTTTTAACTAAAAGAGTCCTAGTAACTAGTTGTATAGTAAGATCCCTATTCACCCTTCTTCCTTTAGCAAGCATATGCCATCTTAACTTACCTTAGCAAACGTCTGGTGGTAACATCACCTATCTAAAGGAAGTTTCTTTATATCCTTACATACTTATTTAGAAGTAATAAATGGGATGACTAGTATATGCAGAGGATATTGAGTACATAGACAATTAATTGCAATCTATTAACACATGAGCATCTCTTATTGGCCTAATTTCTACTCTCTCTTTTTTAAATATAGAAAAGATTGATATTCCTAATATGATAATCCTTAACGAGATTGGGACTCTAAGGTATAAGAAATGAGGGAATTTAAATGCTAGACTTATAATATGCATTAGTTCTGATACATAACATGCATAATATCTACTAAAGCCATTATGAAACTCTTCTCCTTATTTTTACATAAACTTGAGAGATTGCTAGATTCCTATAATGAACTAATTAAGCAAGCAACATAATATGGATTAGCCCCAGATAATAAGAGGAAACTATTTAAGGATGTCAAGTGAGTAATATGTTATTGGGAACACTTCTTATGAAATGTGAATGCACTCCTCCTATTAACATTAGATTGGATAATACATTAAAAGGATCTTAATGTAGATTTTAAATAGATAAGGGGATAGGAGATCCCCTTGACTAATCCCTCTTTCACCTTTGAAAGAGTTTGAAGATTCCACGTTTACAATCATATTAAAAAGAGGTTGTGGAGATACACTAACAAATGAATGATAAATTTCCAATCCATAGTTTCAAAAGCCTTATGAATATTCTATGCAGGAAAGGCCAGAGGTTTAAATAAGTGTCTCACTTTAGAAAACTTGTACTCATAATTGAAAATAGTATCATTTTGTAATGAGCTTTATAAGAAATTTTCTTCTTGTAATCTTATCATTGTATCCCTTTAGGCTTTTTCCTTAAATCAATATAATTATGTTAATTTCCAAAAAATTTTTGTGAATATTAAATTTTAAGGCATAATTCTTACCAACCCCTTTAAATAGTAGTTCTTAAGAGATCTTATGTAATCAATACATTATCACTAATATTTTTGCCTTCAATGAAAGTTGCTTGAGCATAATTCATCTAGTAGACCAACAAAAGCATATTAGTAAGGAACTTTAGAAATAATGTTATAGAAGATATTATAACAAGTCAAAGACTTACACACTTGATATAAAAATGTTTATTCCAAGAACTATGCATCCTATAACTACCAAAAAAACTCCACAAAAGCTTTACTTAAATGGTTTTGAAGAAGGTCCTATAACTTTCGAAAATAAGTATTAAAACCATTTAAACCTAGGGCCTTATAAGGTTTAAAGCTAAAGACAATCTTATTTATCTCATTCTAAGTGATAGGTTTGAATAAAAGTTCACCTTAATTTCTAAAAGTTGACTGTAGGACAAATTCACTAATGGATAAATAAAAGGAGTTACAAGCACCTGGAGTTTCCCTAATATTTTAAAAGTAGCTTTTAACAAGACTTAGTACACCATTGGATCATGGAAAATAGTTCTTCATAAATGTACCATCAATAATACACAAGAGGAGTGGACGCAGATCATTGGTTGGAGCATGAATTTATAACATGTTAAGAGAGATTACAAATAGTGTTATTACAATGCCTTATCTAATTTGGTGCTGCATATTTGGGATTAAAGAAATAGACTCATTTTCTTTGTAAAAGAAAAGAAGTTGTGACCAATTCATCAAAGAGTTAGTAAATGCCATTAGACTTCACATAATCATCTTTTGTGACAAGCTATCTTTATATTTAACGTTTATTAATATATGGAGCAATAGTCAGTATTATTTTTGCAAATTTTGGGATGTTTAAGTAGCTTAGTAAACTCTTTTTTCTTAATTCTCATCGCTAAAGTACTTGTAGAGTTAGCTTTTCTTTCAACCTTTTATGGCTTAATTCCATTTAAGAAAAGACTTAGTAACTCCCTTTGGTTAGAGAAAGCCACACCATCCTCATTCAAAAAGGAGGAATGATCTATGTCCACTCTAGTTTAATAGCTGAAGATGATTGACATCTTTTCTTTCCATCAACATAATATAATCTAATGACAATCTTTTACAGGGATAGATAAATTAATATGCATATTTCAAATGCCTCCTCATTCTTTAAGACATTATAAGAGGCTAATATTATACACTCTTTGATCCATACCATAAATTGTTTTGGAAAATTGAAAACTTTTAGGACATTATAAAAAAAGTATGTAAATGTTAGGTAGTTTTGAACTGTAGTCCTCTCCTCTTCAGGGTTTTGGTATATGGATTCTTGGGTTCAAATCATCTCCTTTTGACTTCTTTTAATAGGCCCCCAGTCTTTTAAATTTTCTACTAGTCCTCTTACTTTTCTTTTTGTAAACTTTCACTTAGGTGGTAATTATGGAATATGTGCTAATTCCATATAATGAATGCACAGTTGCACATTCTCTGCTTGCTTAGAGGAGTTGAAAGCAAGATAGGAATACAACACACGCTCTCTGCTCACTTGGAGGAGTTGAAAGCAAGATAGGAATACAATACACATTCTCTGCTTGCTTTTGGGTTTGATTTATGAATAATTTGTTAATATGGGTCCTCATTATTGTTCCAAATTTTGGATAAAAACACTATTTATCATAAATATTGGTTCAAGTGGGTGGGTAGGCAAATTCGGTTTCGAATGGATTGAAACGAAATGTTCATCTATGTCCATTGTGATTCTAATGATTGATCACAAAAAGCTAAACCTTACTTCGAACTCCTTTGATTATTTTTTTTGCAGTTAAGCTTAAAAGTAATCGATCACATGCTCAAGCTTGGTTGGGAAGGCGATGGACTTAGTCCCCTTATTAAATCCTAGATTTTTAGGACATTAAATTTTGATTAGTTAGGATAGAGTACTAGCATGTATACGAGGGTATTTTGGCTGCCCCTGTTCAGATATCAAGTCAATCTCTTTTCACTCTAGAGCCATCCTTGCGGATCTAACATATATTTTTTTACCATTTTTGGAGTAACTCTTTAAAGGCTGGTTCCACAAAGATGGTTCTTCATTTTTCTGTTGTTGATATTTAGTTGAGTTAATAGTTTGATGTATAATTGGGATTCATTGTTTTTTTAGTTACTATAGTTGATGAAGATAAATTAGAGATTTACTTATTTGTATATCTCGTACATGTATTTTTCCGTCATCATATCATATGTGTAATCAGGAACTAACTAATTTTCAACTGTGTTGGAGCCTTGGTGATAAGGCTATGGTTTGTTGAACCTACAATTTGATTTAATGTAGTTTGGAGTTATAACTCTTTTAAAGTAATTGTTCCATGTTATCATCATTAGGTATACATGAGTGTTTTGATTTATCTTTATACATAAATTAATTCCTAAAAATACTTAAATTCTATTAGTCCATCTACTTGGCTTGCCTCTTAGGGAATGATTTGAGTAGGCATGACAACTGATCAAACATGTTTTGATCAGTGTTTTTGGGTTAGTTTGCTAGACTGTTCTTGGTTGGTTAGTTTGAAAAACTTATCAAACTCTAGTTCGAGCTTAAATCTAAGGTGGACATTTCCATGCTCAAGAAAAATGATTATATTTCATGCTTTCCTTAAAACAATGTATCAGAAGGGGAGTTTGGAGTGAGTTCCTTATTGGTGTCACCAATATGTTCTTGAACATGTTCTTCACCCATTGGCTCTTCAAAGCTGACTGTTTTAAAATTCTTGCCAGTTGATTGCCATGTTTGGCTAAGGACAACTAGTATACATATATGATTTGACTGCACCTTCAATGAGCTTAAGATTGTCATTAAAATTCATAATTTATATCACCATAGGTAGCTCTGAAAATGCATCCACAACTACAAACATTCAAGTAAAATTGAATCTTTTGGTTTCTATACTAACCTGATCAAGATATAGAGGTAAACTAATTAAGCTAGGTATGTATCTCAATACTTACTACATGTATTTCACCCAACATTCCCAATTTACTTACTGCTATAAGAATTGAGAGCATTGTGATACGACATTTGCAGCCAACTATTTACTGATTATCTTAGGCTACAAGTTGTTGGATTATATTTCAACTTATCACTTGCTTAATTATATTATTTATGTCGTATGTAGATCTTATATTTTCTTTTTCCCCATTGTCCATCCAGTTTGAAGCTTCAACTTTCAAATTGATTCATTCTACCTATTAATAAGAACCTTCCCAGCATTTGGGGAGTTTCTATTATTTCTAAAAGCATAATATAAGGTTTGTTTTGTACCATATTATAATTTCATTGAAGTTTATACAATTTTGACCAGTTATACAAAGGTTGTCACTATTTGCTTTTTGAGCTAGCTAGTTATTAGACTAATTATTGTTGACGGTTGATTATGTTAAATTCTGTGATTATATTATTGATGATTGACTATGGCAAATTCTATGAGTATCTAGGACACTATTTTTTTCTAGATTTATAAACATTTTCAACTTAATGCCAACTTAGCTATCATAAGATCCTATAACTTCGGTTCACTTCCCTTTTAGTTACCAATCATCACGTTAGTCTCTTACAAGAAAGTCACATAGTGACATAGGACTTATAGATGAGTACTATAAACTAAAAATAGGGGTTGCTGCAACTTTGAATTGAGAGTGAAAATAAAAAGTACAATGAAAATAAATGAAAGGTCTAGGAATTGAAACAAACACATAAATAAAACTAATAGGTTTCTAGAAGTCACTTCTAGTGTTTAGGAATTTAATTCTTCAACATTAAGCTTGAATCTTTCTTAGTAATTATTTGTTTTCTCAGTAAACTTTATCTTAAGCGACATTTTCTTGTTGTCTTTCAAGTGAACAGTCAAATACATTTGGTTTTGAATAATTTCTTCTCATTGTCGAATTGTTGATAAATGACTACAAACAATGAAACTCTTTTGCAAACATATATGGAGAGATAAGGATCTTAGTTCACTTACAAACAAGGATTCAGTAAAAAGTAAAAGAAAAAAGAAATCAAAGTGCAGAGGAGAGTATACACATTATTTGTATCTGTTAACTGTCCTAGCGTCCGTTGAGTATGCCATTATGTCTATTCTCTAAGCTTTTACATATATAGCTGGCCTTGTGCTACTATTTGAATCAAAATAACTATATTGGTATATCAAATTAATTAAAAGGAAGCAAACAATGGAATTATTGACCTGACTTGCTTTGTTAACTATTTGATTCTTTAATCTATAGTGTGAATGAACCATTGTTTTTTTTCGTGTTGATAAAAATTAACTTTTTTCCTTTACTCAATACCCAACCAAGTGTCACTAGAAAAGCATGATGAGCTTACATAAAGAGATTTGGATTTATGTTCATTTGCATAAAACATTGATTGTCCCCCACCGAAAGAGATCTTAACCTTCCTTCTTTGGGAAGGAGAAACAAAAATTTCAATCATTTATTGAGAGCATGTCAGTTTTTGTTGTTTTATTTAAATATGATTGATTCATATTACTTTGAAATCTAATATCGAATTGAATGTAAGTGATTCACAAGAAACCTGGACTACCCAAAAAGAAGAATAAGGCTACATTAAGTAGCTTAGTACCGACACAACTGCAGATGCAGTACTGTCAGCTTCTTGGAAGTGTAGCTAATGAGCCATCTGCTCGTACACAACCACAAGATCACACATTTGCACCTTGTGAGCCTACTCCAACACCAAGAGTTGTCACATCTATGCCTATTACTCATCCTAGAGATAAGCATGAACAAATTTTAAATATGCGATGCAATATTAGTTCTCCATTAACTTCTCAAGAGATGTCTCCAGCTTCTAATTGTCAAACACCAGTAAATCAAACTATTCTTCCTATTGTGGGCTCTTCTTTTGCAAGCACTGCAGGTATGATCTTTCATATCACATTGGTGAAATTTATTAAGTTTAATTATTTTGCTTATCTAACCAATTAAGAGTATGTTATATGCTAATTATAAATTATTCCTTTCCTATTTTAGGATCCATGACTGATCAAAAAAACAAGGAGTGTCACAAAAGAACATAGATTGGCAAAGATTAATAAAGTGATAGGTAAGAGATTGGAGATAGAGATCTGCCCTGCTAAAGGACGACCAACTAACTCCGTACAGTCTGCCAAATTATTAAGTGAGGTTGGTGTGGTATCCCGAACTTCTTTACCTGTAAGAACAAAATGGAAAAAATTACTAATGAGGAGTTGGACATTGCATTTGATAAGTTAGACGTAAGTATTATAAAATTATCTAATTTGTTTGTGTTTTCCATATGCCTAAAGCTTTGACCAATAATTTATAATTTTTTACAGCAAAAGTTGAAAGTTAAGGGAATGAGAACTGACAACGAAATACAAGTTGCTGTGAAGAAATTTCTTACTTTAAGGTCTAAAGATCAAATATTTCATTTTAAAAAGCATTTTACTAAGCACGGAAAGGATGTTAATTAAGCTGTATAATGTCATAGTGGCAGAGTGAATGGATTTATGTGAATATTGGGAACAATCAGCTACAAAGGTTAGTTTATTTGATCAAAAAACTTAATTTCCCAACTTTTTTGACATTTGGTTATATTTTAGTATTTATGAATTGTGATTTATAGATGTTATAATAGATTTTGTTACGTGAACGATTAGGAAAAAAAGTCAAAAAGTCAAATTGGCTAAGAGTCAGGTTGAATGTTGACTTAGCTCTGGCTCTAAGGCCTTTATAACGATACGACATGAGATTGTGAGTCATTATCTTTTTAATTATATTTTTCTTTGATTGACATTTCAAAATTTATAATAAATATTACTAGTAATATATTTCTAT
>JAOSBK010000009.1:24368147-24387532 GCA_027568895.1 Erythroxylum shatona | reverse complement strand
GGGGGGGGGGTGGGAGTCGGATAGTAAAATTATGGCCAAATGAAGCAAACAAGATTTGGTCCTCACTCATATAGAACTTGTCTCGGGACCAATGGTATAACTCTCACTAGAGATGTTGGATTTAGATTATCTTGGGATGATTTCTAATAAGACCTTGAGATAAACAAGTTTGAAGAAGACCCTGAGGTCGGATTCTATCTTCTGAAGGGTCAAGAATAAAACAGAAGATAGGCCAAGAAGACAGAAGATAGCAAAACATAGAAGATAGCAAAAAGATAGAAGGAAGGGAAAAGTTACTATAACTTTCCCTATAGATATCGGATCAAGGAGTTCTTTCTATGGTTTGAAAGAGGACTTCAAGAGCTACAACTTTTATGAAGACCTCGAAGACAAATTCTATATTTTGAAGGATCGAAAGTGGAAAAGAAGATATTCGATGAATAGTAACCCAGAAGATAGCAAAATGCAGACGAAACGAAAATAGAAGAAGCGAAAGGCAGAAACTCAAAAGAAGCAAAAGGCAGACGAAGTAAAACTCAAAAGAAGTGAGCCAGCAAAACACAGAAGATAACAAAAGATAGAAGGAGCAAAAAACACAGAAGGAGTAAAACCCAGAAGGAACAAAACCCAGAAGAAGACACGTCAACAAAACACATAAGAAGATGTGTCAGCAAAACACATATGATACAAAACACAAACGATACAAAACATAGAGAATACAAAACACAGACGATACAAAAGGCAGAAGTTACAAAAGGCAAACGATACAAAACATAGAGGATACAAAAGGCAGACGATACAAAACACAGAACAAACAAACAAAACACAGATGGAGTGAAACATTGAAGGAACAAAACGCAGAAGTTTCTGAATAGTAACACAGAAGGAATTCATGAACAGTAACACAGAAGATGCAAAAACTAAGAAGGAACGAAAACATAGACGGAGCAAAACACAGAAGAAGATGACGTCATCAATGACGTCATCACAGAAGAAGCAAAAATATAGAAGATACAAAAACTAAGAAGAAGTGAAACTTAGGCAAAGCAAAACACAGAAGAATATGACATCATCAATGATGTCATCACAAAAGAAGCAACATACAGAAGATATAACTCCCCTCTTGCACATCTCGCTTATAAGGATCCTAACTTTCAACTCAGAAGTCCAAAAATTTTTTACTGCTGGAAAGCTAAAAGAAATATCTATAACTTACTAGCAGACACACTTTCTCTAATCTAGCCTAAATCAATCCAGAATTTCCCTCGAATTTAGAACACAAAATTTTCACTCATCCAATATACTACACCCATATTGTTTCACAATCTTTCCTTGACACAAATCATACTAAGATTATCGTTCCTACTTCATTTACGCCTTATTTTCAACCCCATTTCAATCAATATCATATAAAAAAATTTATAGTCCATGACGAATCATGAACACCAATAACAAAATGTACACTTGTATACATATTCCTCACCAACTTCCTACATAAATGCAACATCATTGTTGCTTCTAACTTTCACCTTAATTCTTCTCACTTCAAAATCTTTTATCCACCAGAAACATCAAAACAAAAACTTGGACATATCCACACCTCTCATTCGCTACTTTACCCTTGCTTATCATTTCTTGGTTAAAAAATCTTCATTCTTTGTTCTTTACTTATGACTAATCTCCAAAATTTCTCATTCAAAAGTTCTAACTTCTATGAAAAATTCAGGGTCCAACAGTTCTGCTTCCTCTTGTGTTCCAAAAATGGTTTATATTATGTTAGACCACTTAAATTTCTATTTATAGCAAAAATTAGGTTTCTAGGAAGATGCATGCATCAAACTATGCATCACCAAACACCCATTTTGTGATTATACATGGTCATGCAAGTGGATGCACAACCATGTATCTTGTAGGTCATGTTAAATTCTTCATTTTCTTGCATTTTCTTATCCCATCTTCACCCTAATCCATCTTCTTATTGTTCCACAAGGAAAAATGAGTTTGAATATCAAGAGAATGGCTCAAGGAATGTTCTTTTAGCTCTTATGCTTCCAATATATACCTAAAACTAAATATGAACCAAAATGAGTATCTTAAGCATTTCCTAGTAAGTGTTATGAAGGAAATGTATAATCAATTAAGCAAACATCATATAGTCTCTCAATTAACAAACTAAAAATATCTTAATTGGCACTATGACTATTATTACTCCTTTTATTCATAATTCACTCATGCTCCTAACTTGGCATAATTAATCATTAGATTTAGTTAGCCTCTTCCTAACATGATTCCTCTTTTTGTTATCTTGTTGTTATAAGTTAGGCTTAGTTGTAACTAGATCTTCTTTAAAATTGTGGCCTGCAATAGCGTTCCACCCTTCCATAGTAACCTTGGCCTCAAGGTTAAAATCATGGTATTCTTGGATAATATCATGAACAGGCTCCCATGTAGTATCAGTCAACGGTTGATTCTTCCATTAAAGTAGGACTTATGAACCAAGCTAACCTTGTGTTATGTTGATGAATAAAAATTATAGTGGTCCCAAGGATGGAGAAGTGGCAAACTCTCAAAAGACTAACAAGGGTGTAAAGGTGGCTCATAATCCTAAGAAGAATGAAGCATAGTAAGTTATGGTATGACATAGTGAGCTTGCAAAAAAGTTACCTTGGAGGTAGAAGGATGGAGAGGCGATCCTTATATGCAGTAGAAAAGAAAAAGAGTAGTGTAACATCCCATCACCGATGGGAAGGGTAAAATGTGCATACATTCATATATACACGTGAAAAGTGAATTTTGCACATGTAATGATTGTACATGCATTCATGGCATTCCTGGTATATGTGTCATTAATGTGATTATAGCTCACCCTTATCGTAGGATATGTATCGGAATGACCTAAGGGCGTCCCGGTGTGTACCCTGCGGTAAGGGGGCGCTACAAGTAGTGTATGTGGAATTTGTGTAATCTCTCCCTTTCTTGGTTTCTAGTCTTTTCCTTCCACTTTGTTGTGTTTTGTTGGTTCTCTGTAACTTCTAGATACTCCAGACTTAGTGATTTATCACTCCCTAAGAGTTTTGTAATTTTATGTATTGTCTAATATCAATCTAATACAGAGACTAAACATTATCCTCATGTTTGTTATTATGTGTGTTGCTTATTTCCAAATTATAGGTGCATTTTACTGAGAGTTGATCATCGATGGTAGAAAATAATCACATAAAGGAAATGTTTGCAAACATTAAGAGTCTCCAAAGAAATATTAGATCTTAATGCAAGAGATACTGTCACTAAACAAAGGTTGGCAAGAATGGAAAATATGCTAGACTCAATGAATAATCATTTGGAACTACTCACAAGTCAATGGATCGAGTTAGAATGAAAGAGGTTGCAGGATCTTCAGCACCAAATACAGAGACTATTCAGGAAGATGCTCTTTCCATCAGCTTACAAGTGAAGTAAATGAAGATTGATTTTTCACGAATTGATAGAACGAATTCTCTCATATGGATTTTTCAGGCTGACCAATTTTTTCGTACTACAATACACTGGATGCACGACAGCTGACTATCGTCACTGCCCACTTCGAAGGTAATGTAGTTCCTTGGTTCTAGATGCTTCATAAATCCAACCTAATACCTACATTGGCCTCTCTCAATCATGCCATTGAGGAGCATTTTAGGCCATCAAGGTTTGAGTCACCTTGAGCTTAGTTGTTCAAGTTGATAGGGACTAGTTCAGTAGCTAATTATTACACCTAGTTTATAGTCTTAGCAAATTGATCTAATGGCCTTAATAAGAAAGTTCTTTTGGAGGCTAAAAAAGTGTTTTTTTCTACCACAAAAGCTATTTTAAGGAAAAAATGACTGTTTAGCTGTAAACTTCAAAAGTATTTTTAAAGTAGAAATAGCTTTTTTAAAAGCTAAAATACAACTTTTTCAAAAACTCAAATTTGGAGCTCTTCAGAAAAGTCCCTTATTTTAGTTTTTTCGGGTAGACTTTTTTGCGTCACTTACGCATATACCAAAATAAAAAATGACTCTTCTGTTTCTTTGGATGGTTCTGTTTCTTTGGTTTTGTTCTCAAATGCAAGAACTCATCTTCTCAAGATCAACTCACAGGTTTGTAGTTTTTTTTGGTAATACTGTTTCTTGTTATTTTTCCTCCTCCTCACTTTTTTGTCCTCCTCCTCAAATGCTATTTTAACAACACAGAGGAACGTCTGCGTTGTGAAGGTCTGCGTTGAACGTTGAAACATTTGCGTTGTTAACGCAGAAACTTTTGAAAAGCTAAAATAAGGGACTTTTTCGAGAAGCTCCAAATTTAAGCTTTTGAGCTTTTTCTAGTAATACTATTTCTTGTTATTTTTCCTCCTCCTCACTTTTTTTTCCTCCTCCTCGAATGCTATTTTAACAGTGCAGAGGAACATCTATATTGTGAAGGTTACGTTGAATGCAGACGGATTGCGTTCATCTGCGTTAAATGCAGACCACGTACACGTCTACGCAGACGTGGTCTACGTTTAACGCAGATCTTTTCAAGGCCATAGTAGGACTATGGAAAGCATAGAAAGTTAAAAACAACAGATAAATAGATTACTTGATAAATAGATTACTTGGATCTTTAACTACAAAACACTAATTCAGGTTTTTACTGAGCATTGTCTAACTACTAGACTCATTACAATCATTCTCTAGAAAAATTTTTGGTAGCTTGACCTTTTTTTCATAATCATGATTCTAAACTTTCAAAACTAGATCTTAGAGCATATAAATGCATATTTTTATGTTCTCCCACTAATTAAAGGGTGTACAAATGTTTTGATCCATTTTAAAAAAGGATGTTTATGTCTATGGATGTTACTTTCTTTGAAGGTACTTCATCATATAATAACTACCATCATTAGGCAGGAGCAAAATATCAGTGAAGATGAGTTCTTAGATGGTTTAGATCTTAGTTTTGAGTTCGCTTAAAGTGATACTTTTCATGATCATTCATAAAAATACAACCCAAAATTATTGGAAGCAAATGAAGTAAATATTGACAATGCTGTCTCAGTTAATAGATAACCTATGACAATGCCACCATAAAATGATATTGTAGGAAACATGGAGATATATGAGAAATGATACAAAGGTAGTGTATATTTGATAGATGCTTATTTGACTATAATTATACACCCATGTTTAACATGTTTTGCTTGATATTTCATAGTTTTGTTGTATATTTGGTTCTTAATTTGCTCTGAGTGCATTTATAGGATAAATTTGCCTTCATGGAGCAAAAGGAGAAGAATTTAGATGAAATGAACAAAGATTTAGAGCAACTAAAGATCTACACGACTGTGTACAGTGATAGTGTAAGTCTCTGTAAATATATGAAGATTGAATAATTTAAGTTCTAGTCATGTGGAGTTACATGCCCATGTATCTTGACATAAACAACCATGCATCTTACTCATGTAAGTCTCCGTGCCTAAGTGACATTGCAAATTTAGGTGTTTTTAATTATACACAGTCTCTCACATGCTCGTGTAAGTGACAATGTATATCTCAAAAACCCTAAATTTTACTATAAAAGGATGTGAGCGAAGGAAAATTAAAAAGAGCCAATTTTTGAAACAATTTTAAGATGTAAGACACTTAGAGAGGCGACAGTTTTGATCAAGAGATGAGGAAAACATGAAGAATATGTAAAGAGATCTAGTAGATAACTACATCAAATCTAAACTTACATGAAGATTCAATAAAAGAGAAAAAGGAGATTTAGAATTATGATTTCTTTGTTTTCTATTAGTTTTTCTGTATGTTTATCTTTGATTTCATTTTCTATATTAGTAACTAAACGTGTTTAATGTCTAGGTCTGATGAGCCTAGTTTATGATAATAATATGTTTTAATGTTTTATTTAATTCAATTATATGGATTGATTAATTATGATTCAACTATGCATTTATTTCTTATTCTAATATATCGAGAATATTAGTGCTTGATTTGATTTCATATGATTGAGATTGAGAAATCCTCTTGTATTAATTGATCTATCATAATTGGAAGGAGTTGCTTGTAAACCTAGAGACAGGCAAACATAAATCCTCTAGATTAGGGTCAAACCTAATAACGGAATTCATAAATCGATATAGCAATCCTAGGGGTTTTAACTAGAAAGTGTTATGTTAATTAACCGATGGATTAGTTTTTAATAATCTTGAGAGAGATATCAATATAAGAGAGGAATTTTCACAGTCCAATAATCAATAATATAATTGTATGATAAAAGGTTAATTATTTTATGATTCTTAAAGGGGATTCATCACTTAGACACTATTATTTGATATTGATTTTTCTAAGTAATTTACTTTGTCTTACGTTCATTATTGTTTCTAAGTTTAGTTTAATTTTTAAATAAAAACTAAAATTTTAATTAAAGGCTAGATAATAGAAAAAGGGTAATTATTATTATTTACCATCTTCCTGAGATTGACCCTACTTGCCTGTGCTAGCTGCAACTATGTTGTAAACTTGTAATACATTTAATATTGACCTTAACTTTAGGCCAATTAATATTGAAAGGACCGCCTAGCACAAAAGCCGGAGGCCACCATTTTGTAACATCTTCATATGTCTAACTAAAGGTTAGATTAAGAAAATCATGATGTTTCCATAAATTTTCACGTTCCTAAAGGTATTTCTATAAGTGATTCTAAGCTAAACTCTTCTTCTCAAATTGATCTCTCTATAGCTCTTAGGAAAAGCATTAGATCATGTACATAACATCCTTTCTCCAACTTTGTGTCTTATAAAAATATTTATCCATATATTATACCTTTATTTCACAAGTGTCTAGTATTCCTATTCCTAACAGTATTCAGGAGGTTCTAAAAGTTCCTAACTAGAAAGAAGATGCTCTTGAAGAGATGAAAGCCTTGGAAAAGAATGCAACCTAGGAAGAAGTCAATATAACAAATGGAAAAGCTTGTTGGATGTAAATAGGTGTTTAGACTAAACGACTAGTTGCACATATGACATAGATTATTTTAAGACTTTTTTCAACAATGGAAATTTTAAACATGATCTACGCTCTCCTTTCAATTACAATTAATCTTGACTAGCCTTTGAATCAATTAGATATAAAGAATGCATTCTTAAATGGAGATCTAGATGAAGAAGTACATATGGTGTTGGACCCTAAATTTTTTCTAAATTTTTTATTATTTGTTTAATTATTGATTTATGATTTGTTTGTTTATTTATTTATTTTATAATTAAGTCCATTAATTTAGTGGGCATAAGTAGAAATTGGAATTAGAATGAAAATGTTAGAATTAAATTGCAGTATAGTATGGCATTAATGGACCAAGGAGTTAATGGGCATTAGATTTAGTGAAGGAAGGGTAAATTTGGAAAGGCAAAACAAAAGAAGGGCATAATTGGAAGACTAATGAAAATGTAGTCTTGAATTAAGAATAGAGAAGAGAGAAATGTTATGGAAGAGAGGAGAGAAAGAAGACAAACAGGAGAGAAGAGAAAAGAAGAAAAAAATTGTGGAAGCTAGGGAAGAAGAAGAGAAAATCGTGGGAGAGGAAGAAAGAAGAAGAAAAAGAAGAGGAAATCATCTTGTTAAGGTAAACTCCATTACTTTACTTCTTGTTTGGTTAGAAAAAGGGATTAGAGAGAGAAATAGGTTGTGTTGGAAGAAAGAAGAGAACCCATATTGATTTTTAGGGTTTCTAAACTAGGTTTTGGTTTTACTAATCTAGATAAGCTATAGGTAGGTTAAGCCTAAACTTAATTTTGTACTTATTTCATTTATGTGATTATTGAAGTTTTACGAATTTTATTAGAGTATTGGGTTAAATGAATCTTGGTTTATTTGAAGAAAACCAAGAGAACCTTACCCAAGCGCAAGAGGAAAGACAATCTTAAGCTTAGATTCACAAGCAATTATATAGGTAATGTATTTATAGTGATTGTGTAAATGGGAAAATTTCTTTCCGATATGTGTATACTTAATTGCTTAAATGTGAATTGTTATGAATGTTGGAAATTGCATTATGACGTATTACTATGTCATGCCTTGAAAGATGCCATGATATTTTGTATATTCGAAAGAGCAGAAAAAGCATGAAATGCATGAGAATGAATATATGTGATGAATTAAATTGAGCATAGAAATTGCTTGTGTTTGGGGAAGAGAGAAACCATTTCATTTGTCACATGTACATTAACCTAATGCCTTCTCCCGGTTGCCCGCTTTTGGCATATGAGATCTGAAGAATGGACTCATTTTGTTCATGGTGTAAGGTTTTGCCATTTCAACCCATGGGAACTCTCGAGTCATTTTTTGTGCATTGCGTCTTCAAATTATCAAGTATAGTGAATAATTGAATGTCATGCTTTGGTGATTAAATGTATATGTTATGATTTATGTGGCAACATTTTAACTATGAGTTTTGAGCTAGAATTGTGAATGATTGAATGGTTATATATATATAGTGTGGCTCGTTGCCAATGGCTATAAATATATTAGCCATTGAGCTTTGTAGTTCAACCCACTATTTTCACTCCTCAGGTGTGGAACGAGAAGGTTAACGATCCTTACAAGGCAATTGGACAAACTCCAAGATAGCTACATTTAGTGATTGTGTTAGTTTGATAGCTTTTGAGTAGTTTTAGCAACATATCGAACATGAACATCCAATGTATTTTGTATTTTGTGTTAATTCATTGATGTAGTGGTGATATGTAATTAAAGCTAGGCTCAAATGTTGCTTCGAATTAGTAATGAGATTATGAATGGAAGAAATTCCTTTTTGTATATATTTATGTTTACTTTTTAGAGTTGTTAATGGTGGTTGCGTAATTGTATCTGTGAATGTATGTTGATGGTTGTGGGAAGGTGGAAATGTGTAAGTGCAGAGTTTTGTGTTTGAATAATGGGTTTTGGGTTTGAAACTGAAGATTTCACTATGGCGAAGCCAAACTTTGGCTGCGACGAACCTTTCTCGAAGGTGTTTTTGATTGATTTTCGGTAATTTCGCTACGACAAAAACTAGACCTTCACCGCGACATATTTGTCCCGAGAGGTTCTTTGTTTTGATCAAGGGACTTTGCCACAACAAAGCTAGATGTTCGCCGCAATGTATTTATCCCGAAGGGTGAGTTCGTTTGACCTTGATATTTCGCCGCAATGAAGCCAGACGTTGGTCGCGGTGGACAAATACTTTGCCGTGGTGAACTTGCCACTGCTGATGGAAAAAATTTTCTTCTCAATGGACGTTTTCAACTTTTCATTAGAACAACCGCTACCTGACTATCTTAAATTGTCACCTTGGGATAGAATAAGTAGTGGTATAAATTATTATAATGTGTGATAAATTGTTTGCATTAAAAATTGATTGATTGCATTAAGTGACATGCATTTCATGCATATATGTAGGAAATAAGATTAAAATGAAACATAAGCTAATTATTAGTGTTTAAATTGAAGGAGTAAGATGCCACCTTGTAGAAGGACATGGGGAGTTTTGCAAGGATCTATTAGACCTGACTCTCCACCGAAAAAGTATAGTACTGATAAGTCTAGAGCTCCAGGAAACACTGAGGCTTCTGTAGGACACAGTAGTAGGCCCTCTCGATCACAGATAGAGGAGTCACCTCTTTTGTAGGAGCAGATGCCTACTCTATTGGATCCTAATTGTTCCAGGAATTTGTTCTGGATTTTGTCCAAGCTATGGGCTAGATGCCACAAACTTCTGCTTCAGCCCCAGTTAAGAAGGGAAAGCAGTTTGATAAGCTCAGGAAGTATAGGGGCAGTACTTTTATGGGAAAATCGATCCAAAAGAAGCTGAAACTTGGATAAGGAAGACAGAAAGGGTATTGGAGCAAATGGATTGTGAAGATGATGAGAAAGTTGAGTATGCTGTAAGTCTGCTACAAGGGGATGCTCTGCATTGGTGGGAAGGTATGTCAGGGAGTCAAATGAAACCGCCAATGTTGGTATGGAAGGACTTCCTAGCTGCTTACAAGAAGAAGTACTTGTTTGAGGTGTATATTTAGTAGAAACAGAGGGAATTTCTGAGTCTCACTCAGAGGAAGATGACAGTGAGTGAATATGAGCACAAATTTACACAACTATCTCGATATGCAGCTGAGATGATGATGAGTGAGATCACTAAGTGCTGTAGGTTTGAGTAGGGATTGCACTTAGCCATCAGAGAAAAAGTGGTGGTGTAAAATTTCTGTGATTTTGAACAGCTAGTTGAAGTAGCGTTAAGGGTTGAGAATGTGGAGAGCATAAAGAGTGCAATGAACAGAAAGAGAAAAGGTAGAGAACAGTTCAGGAGGGGAGGTGGTACTCTTATGTCACAGAGGAATGCCAGGGCTTTTCCTGTGCAGTCTGAGGAGAGAAGCAGTGATGTTAGTAGGTCCAGAAAGATGAGAACTGTTTCTCATCAAGCCTCAATAGTAAGAGGCAGTGGAAGAGGAGAGGGGGACAAGTCATCGATTCTTAAGTGTGATCATTGTGGCAAGTTCCATAAGGGGGAGTGTTATAGGTTGTCGAGAGCTTACTTCAACTATGGAGAAAAAGGGCACATGGCTAGAGAGTGCCCGCTGTATGTAATATAAGAGAAACTTAGATGCAAGCTTCAAAAAGGGCTAAGACTATGAGACATAAGACTGCAACTGAAGTGGGTAGTTTCTATGCAGCTAAGAAAGTGAATCCTCTAGGAGGACCCAGGGGATAAGTACCAGCTAGAGTGTTTGCAATGATAAGAGAGGACATAAAAATAACTCTGGAAGTTGTGACTGGTATGGTTAAATTATTTGATGCTGATATTATCGTTTTGATTGATCTGGGGTCTACCCATTCATTTATTTGATCAAGTAAAACTGTGCATGGTAGAAATTTTAGCCCATTGGATACTCCTTTGATAGTTAGTACTCCAATCGACCAATATATTATTATTAGTCAAGTTTATAGAGATTGTGGAATCTTTATTGGTCGAGAATAATTAGTGGTAGATTTAATGCCATTGAAGATGAGGAGTGGATTAGATGTGATTTTGGCGATGGATATGTTATAAAAGTATAATGCCAATCTAGATTGCAAACAGAAGACAATGGAGTTTGAGTTGGACAACAGTAGAAAGGTGATGTTTATAGGAGACAGAAAGCAAGCACGCCTATAGTTATTTCGGCTTTGATAGCAGAGAAAATGATGAAGAAAGGGTGTGAAGCATTCTTGGCTTATGTGTTAGACACAAAGGTAGATGGAGGGAGATTAGAAAACATTCCCGTGGTCATAGAATTTCCAAATATCTTTCCAAAGGGATTATTAGGACTACCACCACTTAGAGAAATTGAGATTCCCATCGAGCTTCTTCCGGATACTACACCGATCTCAATTCTGCCTTATAGAATGGCTCCATTAGAATTGAAGGAACTTACAGAGCAGTTAGAAGAGTTGTTGGAGAAAGGGTACATTAGGCCTAGCTCTTCAACTTGGGGAGCTCTGGTTCTTTTTGTGAAGAAGAAAGATGGATCATTGAGAATGTGTGTGGATTACAGGAAGCTTAATCATATGTCACTATTAAGAATAGATATCTGCTCCCACGAATAGATGATTTGTTTGATCAACTGCAAGGGAAAAAAGACTTTTCTAAGATAGATTTGAGATCAGGTTATCACCAGTTGAGGATAAAGTAGTTTGATGTGTCAAAGGCTGCTTTTAGAACATGGTATGGGCATTTTGAGTTTTTAGTCATGCCCTTTGGATTAATGAATGCCCCTGTAGCCTTCATGGACTTAATGAATAGTCTTCAAACCTTTCTTAGGTCGATTTATCATAGTCTTTATTGATGATATATTGTTTTAATCCAAGAGTGACAAAGAGCATGAGGAACATTTACAGACTGCTTTGGATACATTGAGGAAGAAAAAGTTGTATGTCAAGTTTGTTAAATGCGAATTTTGGCTAAGGGAAGTAATGTTTCTTGGATATGTAATTTCATAACAAAGAGTACATGTAGATCCAAGGAAAATAGAAGCAGTGATTAAATGGGAAGCACCAAAGAATATAATAGAAGTGAGGAGTTTCTTGGGTCTAGCTAGTTATTACAAAAGATTTGTAAAGGGCTTTTCTATGATAGCGGCCCCCTTGCCAAATTAACAGGGAAGAATCAAAAGTTTGTGTGGATGAAGGAATACTAGTGGAGCTTTGAGGAATTGAAGAATAGGCTAACAACTACACCAATTTTGACCTTGCCTTTAGGTAGTGAAGGATATATAATGTATAGTGATGCCTCAAGGAAGGGATTATGATGTGTGTTGATGCAAGGAGATAAAGTAATATCACCTTGCCTATGCTTCTAGGCAATTAAAACCTTAGGAGATGAATTATCCTACATATGAAAATTTGGAGACATTATCTGTATGGAGTTTAGACAAGGATTTTTACAGACCACAAAAGTCTTAAGTATTTGATGAGCCAAAGGGAGTTAAATCTAAGGCAAAGAAGGTGGTTGGAACTACTGAAAGATTATGAATTGATGATCGATTACCACCCGGGGAAAGCCAATGTACTAGTGGATGCATTAAGTAGAAAGTCTACTATGGCATATGTGGAGACAATGTATCTTCCTTTGTTGAAGGAATCAGTCAGACTTAAAGTGACACTGAGGCAAGTTGAATTTGGTTGTATATTGGCTAATTTTAGAGTAAGGACAGTGTTGAATGAGAAGATTAAGGGATTGCAAGAACAAGATGAGTAACCTTCTAAAATAGAGATAAGAGAAGATGGATTGATAGTGGTAGGTAACCAACTATGTATTCTTGATATGTTAGAGTTGAAGGATGAGATTCTGGATGAGGCACACAATGCTCCCTATGTAATGCAATCAGGAAGTACAAGAATGTATAGAGATTTGAAAGAGCACTTTTGGTGGGAAGGAATGCAGAAAGATGTTGCAGAGTATGCTAGAAAATGCTTAGTGTGCCGGCAAGTTAAAACAGAACATCAAGCACCTATTGGTAAGCTTAAACCTTTGTTTATTCCTGAATGGTAGTGGGAAAAGATTACGATGGATTTCTTGATGGGGTTACCAAGGACTAGCAGGAAGCATGATGCAATAAGGGTGATTGTTGATAGGCTATAGTTCTATAGTTTCAGATAGAGATCTCATGTTTACCTACAGATTCTAGGAAAGCTTATAAGAGGATTTAGGAGCCAAGTTGCATTTTAGTACAACTTTTTATCCATAGATTGACGGTCAATCAGAGAGGACAATACGAACTTTAGAGGCAATGTTAAGAGCTTGTGTTATAAATTTCAAAGGCTCATGGGATGATCATCTACCTTTAATTGAATTCGCTTATAATAATTCTAACCACTTAGGAATTCAAATGACACCTTATGAAGCTTTATATGGTAGGAGGTGCAGAACTCCTATTTGTTGGGATGAGGAACATGAAAGGAGAATTTTAAGACCTGAATTGATACAATTTATAGTTGACAAGATTAAGTTAGTGAAACAGAGACTCAAAGTAGCTCAAGACAAAATGAAGAGCTATACGGATGCATATAGAAGGGAGATGGAATTTAAAGTTAGAGACAAAGTGTTTCTTAGAGCCTCTCCATGGAAAGGAGTCTTAAGATTTGATAAGAAGAGCAAGCCATTGGCCCTTATGAGATCATTGAGAAGATTGGGCCTTTAGCCTACAAATTAGCTTTGCCACCAGAATTGTCTACGCTTCATAATGTCTTCCATATATCAATGTTGAGGAAATACTAATCGGATCCTTCACACGTAGTTCAACCTTCAAAGGTTCAATTAAGGGAGGGTTTGACATATGAAGAACAACCAGTAGAAATTCTAGATTCAGAGGAAAAGGTCTTGAGAAACAAGACAGTGAGGTTGGTTAAAGTTTTATGGAAGAACCATGCAAGAGAGGAGGCAACATGGAAGTCTTTAGAAGTAATGAAGGATAAGTATCCACACCTCTTAAATGACTCAGGTAAGAATTTCGAGGACAAAATTCTTTTAGGGGAGGAGAGTTGTTGGACCTCAAATTTTTTCTATATTATTTATTATTTATTATTTATTTAATTATTCATTTATTTATTTTTATAATTGAATCCATTAATTTAGTAGGCATAAGTAGAAATTGGAATTAGAATGGAAATGTTAGAATTGATTTGGAGTATAGTATGGTATCAATGGACTAAGGAGTTAATGGGCATTAGATTTAGTGAAGGAAGGATAAATTTGGAAAGACTAAATAAAAGAAGGGCATAATTGGAAGAATAATAAAAATGTAGTCTTGAATTAAGAAGAGAGAAGAGAGAAATGTCGTGGAAGAGAGGAAATAAAGAAGAAAAATGTGAGAGAAGAGAAAAGAAGAAGAAAAATCATAGAAGCTAGGGAAAAAGAAGAGAAAATCATGGGAGAGGAAGAAAGAAGAAGAAAAAGAAGAGGAAATCATCTTGTTAAGGTAAACTCCATTACTTTACTTCCTGTTTGGTTAGAAAAAGGGATTAGAGAGAGAAGTGGGTTGTGTTGGAAGAAAGAAGAGAACCCATCTTGATTTTTAGGGCTTCTAAACTAGGTTTGGTTTTACTAACCTAGATAAGCTATGGGTAGGTTAAGCCTAAGCTTAATTTTGTACTTATTTCATTTTTGTGATTACTGAAGTTTTACAAATTTTATTAAAGTATTGGGTTGAATGAATCTTAGTTTATTTGAAGGAAACCAAGAGAACCTTACCCAAGAGCAAGAGGAAAGGCAATCTTGAGTTTGGATTCACAAGCAATTAGGTGGGTAATGTATTTATAGTTATTATGTAAATGGGCAAATTTCTTGCCGATATGTGTAAACTTAATTGTTTAATTATGAATTATTGTGAATGTTGGAAATTGCATTATGATGTATTATTATGTCATGCCTTGAAAGATGCCATGATATTTTGTATATTCAAAAGAGAAGAAAAAGGATGAGATGCATGAGAATGAATATATGTGATGAATTGAATTGAGAATAGAAATTGCTTGTGTTTGGGGAAGAGAGAAACCATTTCATTCGTCACGTGCATGTTGACCTAAAGCCTTCTCCATGCTGCCCGCTTGTGGCATATGAGATTCAAAGAATAGACTCATTTTGTTCATGATTATTTAGACCAATAAGAACTCTCGAGTCATTTGTTGTGCATTGCATCTTTAAATTGTCAAGTATGGTGCAACTTAGAGTGTCATGCTTTGGTGACTAAATGTATATGCTATGATTTATACGATGACATTCTAACTATAAGTTTTGAGCTAGAATTGTGAATGATTGAATGGTTATAGTAAAATGTGATATAGATGTTTGCACACACACACACACACACACACACGCACACACACATACACACACACACATATATATATTTGATTTGTGTGGCTCATTGCCAATGACTATAAATATATTAGCCACTGAGCTTTGTAGCTTAACCTAGTATTTTCACTCCTCAGGTGCAAAATGAGAAGGTTAGTGATCTTTGCAAGGAAATTGGACAAACTCCGAGATAGCTACATTTATTGATTAAGTTAGTTTGATAACTTTTGAGTAGCTTTAGCAGCATATCGAACATGAGCATCTAATGTATTTTGTATTTTGTGTTAAGTCATTGATGTAGTGGTGATATGTAATTAAAGCTAGGCTTAAATGTTGTTTCGAAATAGTAATGAGATTATGAATGAAGAAATTCCTTTTTGTATATATTCATGCTTACTTTTTGGAGTTGTTAATGGTGGTTAGGGAATTGTATGTGTAAATGTATGTTGATGGTTGTGGGAAAGTGGAAATGTGTAAGTGCAGAGTTTTATGTTTGAACGTTGGGTTTTGGGTTCAGAATTGAAGGTTTCGCTATGGCAAAGCCAAACTTTGGCCACGACGAACCTTTCCCGAAGATGTTTTTAATTGATTTTCGCCGCGACTAAAACCAGACTTTCACCATGGCATATTTATCCCAATATGTTCTTGGTCTTGATCTGGGGACTTCACCACAATAAAGCCAGATGTTCACCACGGTGTATTTGTCCTAAAGGGTGAGTTCGCTCGACCATGAAACTTCGTTGTGGTGAAACTAGACGTTGGTCATGGTGAGCTTCTCCCGAAAGGTCCTTGGGGGTTTTTCCTATATCTTCACCATGGTGAACATACACTTTGTCACGGCGAACTCGCCACTGCTGATGGCAAAAATTTTCTTCTCAATGGAATTTTTCAACTTTTCATTTGAACGACCGTTACCCAACCGTCTTAAATTGTCACCTTGAGATAAGTAACTAGACCTGGCCCCAATATATAGACCCTCCCCTTGGATTCTCTAAAAAGTTTAGGACTAAGGCATCTAAATTTTTAAAAAAGATCCTTATATGGTCTTAAGCAGTCTCTTAGAGCTTGGTTTGAAAGATTCATAAAGTTTGTTTAGGGTGGTCAAGGTTATTATCAAGGACAATCTAATCACGCTTTTTTCACTAAAAGATACATCAAAGACAAAATTTTGGTTTGATTATTTTTGTTGATGATAATTTAATTGAAGATGACATAAAAGAAATGAGAAAACTTAAGCTAAGTCTAGCCAAAGAGTTCAAAAGTAAGGACTTAGGCTAACTAAGATTTCTTTAAATGGAAGCAACAAGATAAAAAAGGGAATTTATGTCTCATAACAGAACTATATTTTAGATCTTTTAGAGGAGACTAGAATAAGTGGATGTAAGCCTTCAGATACTCTTGTAGAGTTTAATGTCAAACTTGGAGATGTTAGAGATGGAATATTAGCAGATATAGGAAGGTACCAGAGATTGGTAGGGTGACTAATATGCTTATCTTATACACAATTTGATATTGCCTTTGTTGTAAGTATGGTTAGTCAGTTTATGCATTCCCCATATGAGAAGCATCTATAAGTTATGTATAAGATCTTTAAATATTGAAAGGTAACTCCTAGAAAGGTCCTCTTTTTCCAAAAGAATGAAAGTAAAGGAGTGGAGGCCTATAATGATACAAACTGGGCATGATTAGCTATTAATAGAAGATTGAATTTTCGATATTAACATTCCTTTGGGGTAACTTAGTCACATGGAGATGAAAGAAAATGTAGTTGCTAGGAGGAGTGCTAAAATAGAATTTAGATCAATGGCTTAAGCTATATGTGAAGTTCCATGTTTACAAAGAGTTTTGGAAGATCTTCAAAGTTCTTATAAGATTGTATTGTGATAATAAGATAACCATAAGTATTGCCCGTAACCTAGTCGTTCATGACATGACAAAAATGTTGAAATTGATAAGCACTTTAATAAGGAAAAAATTGAAGTAGTAATAATATGTACTTCATCTATTCCAACCATACAATAAGTTGCAGATATGTTTACTAAAGGATTGTTAAGACAACCATTCCAACTTGAAGTTAGCAAGTTGGATAAGATAAATATTTTTGCACTAATTTAAGGAGAAGTGTTGTAAATTAGGAAAATTGATATCTAGTAGATAATGATTCCAATAAAGAAGGATAATATTATCTTAGATTTAGGATAAGATAAATCAGAACTTAAATAGTTAGGGTGCCGTAGATTAATAGAAATAAGTAGTAAGGATACTGATTTTATATTGATTGTATTTTTCCTATTTAATATGTATTATTCAAATAATATGATAAAATAACTTCATTTATGGTTTTCCTATTCAATTCTATCAACAACCATTATTACCATAACCTAGGCTAGGAATCTGTAACAATTGGTCCTTTCATTAAGAGAAGTCACCATGACAAAATATGTAATCACTTGGTCAAAATGACTTAAAGACCAAGTGGTTAAGGTCTCCAACCATCTCCAATAATAACCTCCCATCCTATCTAAGCTTGAAATCATAGGTTCCACCATCCATCATCACATTGAAATGTTTGAACTCATCTAAAAATCCTTCTCATCCTAACAAACAACCATGACAGCTATAATGGTAAAGTTATTAAAATAGAGAAATGGCACTCCTAAAGTTAGGAAAATACTTGATTAAGAAACGCTTCAGCCTGAAGACATTAGTTTTGGAAGCAAGAAGTTATAAGAAAAAAGGGTGGGATTCCTTCAGCAAGGGATCGGCACTAGTAGCCTAAACGATGATTCCAAGTGAAGATGGTGCTAATCAAAGTCTGAACAGAAGGTGATTAACAAATCAGTTGTCGGGTTGCTCAAATCTGGAAATCTAGTACGAGTTTACCAAAACAGTGGGGGTGACAGTTGTAAAACACTAATAGAGAGGTAGTAAATGAGAAAAGGAAAGGGCACGACTTAACAACCATAGGTACTCCATATCAAGAAGGTTTCACATTTTGTAGTAAAATAAAAGAGCAAAGATCGGTTTTCTTCCACTGATGAGGTGAGGTCTTGAAGTTATGGCATTTTACAAGAAGAAGAATTGAATTAATTATTTTTGTTTAAGAAATGTGGTATATTATGCTTGTGTTTTTAGTATGATGATCATTTATCATAAGACCATCTTGGTGGGTAGATTTGTCTAGGAATGTTATTGGGACTTTGTGGATATAAGGAATAATTGCAGGGATCCTCTTGTTTAACGCAGGGGTTTTCTTTTCTTTTTTTGGTTTTGAAAAGAGATTGGTGTCTTGGCAATCTCTAGTTTGTATATAACTTTAAATCATTTATATAGATTCTGATTTACAAAAAAAAAAAAACACAGTACACAGAACACAATATATATATATATATATATATATATATATATATATATATATAATCATTTACATAGATTCTGATTTACCAAAAAAAACACTCCTAACCTGGCATAAGTAGTCATTAAATTTAACTGGCCTCTTCCTTACATGATTCCCTTTTTTTATTATCTTAATGTTGAGAGCTAGGCTCAGATGCAACTGGATCTTCATCACAATTGTTTCCTAGAATGTGTTTAAATTAAGGTTGGTGGAAGTTAAGTTTATCATATGAACTAATTGATTTATATAATTTGAGAATTTTCAAATGAGTTATTTTGTGTTACTTGTCAAATAGAGTTATATAATGCATACATTAACCTTAAACTCAAAATTATTTCAATAAACATAAGAATTAGGTTTGATGTCCACAATGAAAGAAGATTAATATATTAGTCAAATATGGTATATAATGGAGGTGAATTAAAGGTTTTAGGTTAAATATGTAACAATAACTGATATTATGATTATTTAAAAACAATTTAAATATGGGAAAGTGTATATATATATATATATATATATATATATATATATATTAAATCATTTACATAGATTCTAATTTACCAAAAAAAAAACACTCCTAACCTGGCATAAGTAGACATTAAATTTAACTGGCCTCTTCCT
>JAOSBK010000009.1:24353480-24364346 GCA_027568895.1 Erythroxylum shatona | reverse complement strand
CTAATTACTCACATAACAACACTATAATATGCCAAATTAATTATATACAGATAATGGTAGGGCCCCATCACAAGATATCTTGTACGACATTAATATTTAGCCTTTAGACAGAAATACTATAAGTAGTACCTTGGTGTAGTGATTAAATACTGACAATAAGGCATGTCAAACAATAAACCTTTCTTTGGATCGATTTAATGTTCACATATTATACTGATTAATTGTCACGCATTTACCAATACAAGTGTATATGTAATTCATGCTAAATATAAACTTTCCTTTGGATCAGTCCATATTCGCATGAATAACATACACACAAAATTTTTTAACATTCTAAGTTAAATTAATTTCACAAGAGAGGTTGCTTTGACAACATGTTGATAAATTAATTTAATTTCAAATGCTATGTATTTCTTTAAAATACCAAAATCTTAAATTAATACCAAATTTTATATTAGCTGTATGAAAGCATCATATCTCTAATTTCTTGATGCTATGATACTGACAATCCTGTCAGCTCAAATCAAGAATTGGGTCAAAATTTTACAAATCAAACCAGAAATTATAAATTTTGGACCCAAAAGTCATTCTTTATAATACTACTTTGTAAAACCCATTATAATCCATAAATACTAAAACACGACAAACGTTCTTTAAAACTATCAGAAGCTTTACTTTGCAAATCAAGGAGTTATCACTGAATACATATACGAAAATCAAAATCTAAAATCATGAGATAGACCACCACCGAAATCGTATATGCAGTAACTAGATATATAGAAAAAATCGAAAGAAACTCCAGTACGGAAGACAAAAGAAGAAAACCAAACAACCATTCTTGATGACCTAATTATGAACTTGCTCTAATACCACTTGTTGGGTTTTAATCCCTTTAAAACACAGAATCTGTTGAACTTGCTCTAATACCACTTGTTGGGTTTTAATCCCTTTAAAACACAGAATCTGTTCATATCAAATCATCAAAAATAAAATAAAGTGGAAGCATACATGAATCCATTGTAAAATTTGTATTGGAGTTTGACGGTTTTGTTTTCCAAATTAGAAAGTAGTCCCTTTTTTTAGAGTTTTCCGTAACTCTCTGTTTTCTTTCTGATGATAAAATTTCAGACAAGAATTGAGCATATGTTTAATTTGGGGACCATAACCACTTATATTAGGGTAAAACCTTATTCTAATTTCTAGTTTGGTCCATCATAAAACTAGAAATTATAAACCCGATCTCTGCACATAAAGCCCACACTTAAAATAGATACATAAAGCCCAAAATATCATAAACATATTAGACTATTTTAATTAATTAGGCTCAACTTTATATGATAGCCTTTGTATACAATTATACACATATAGGCCCACATGTTTGATAAAAATCCTTACAGCCATTGCTCTTAGACATAATCAATTCATTCCCCAAAAGCAGAAAGTTAAATGCATCTGTCCTGATCATCTGTCCTGATCAAATTTGAACTTGCTGCTCACGCTATATTCTAGTAAGGGAACAAGGTTTACAAGCTATAAGTGAAACTCGATTTTCTATAAAGATACGGTCCATACCATGCAGCAGGATGATCCCACCCAAGTCACTCCCACTGTTAATTCTTCAACAGTTGACATTAAATGAGAGTAACAATGTATCTGAAATCTGTTCCTTTGTCAAGATCCTGTAGAACTGAGCCCTTTATGCCATGGAAAATTATCAGCGAAATCTCTTGAAAAAACTGACAATCTATTGTTCCAGACGATATATGATTCAGTTTTGCTTTTGTTATCATTTCTACATTGCATAGCTTTGACAAGAGAATGGAGTTCTCATCGATATCAACAGGTTACTCATCATCCTCCAAGCTTGAGCTGCAGGAAGCAGAATGCAAACAAGATTTCAAGAGAATGTGCTGCAATACCTTAAAGCGAGTAAGTACTCAAAGCTTGACTCAATCCTTAATAGATAAATGTAGAGAATCAATTGTAGTGATCACTATCTTATGTACAGATATTGCTCACATTGATTCCACACCAGGAATCAAACTTACCTGCTAAAGCCACCTGGGCAATGGAATCTCTACAAAGTGTGGTTCCAAAATGGTTTTGGTACTAGGATGACCCCACTAGAGTGAATTCCACCATTCTCTCTGTCCATATATTTTCTTCAAGTTTAATGATGTTGTAGCTGAATTTTGCTCATTTGCTGGGTGTGCAGACAATGGGAGCTTCTTAAGCCTTCGACAACAATCCACTCTAATTTCTTGAAGAAAACAGAAATCCAATGTTCCTTCGCTTGTGCTATTGAGTTTTGGTAGTGTTGTCAATTCCATATTCTGGAGCTCCTTTTCAGTTACTTCATCAAAAGGTTGCTCTTCTGATGCTATAATGTCCTCCAAATTATAGCAGCGGGATATGGAAATTTGAACAACATTTTTGAGCAAGTGCTGCAATAACTTGGGTGTGAACAAATGCTTGAGCTTAACACAATGCTTAATCACCAACAGTTGAAGGTTGTCAAAGGCTCCATTTTTGGAAGGTCTAAATCGAAAGCCCTAGGTGTCAAACACAGTTCTCAAATTTTTCAAGTGACGAAGATGTGGTACTGTTAAGCCTTTCAAAAATGTAGTTGTATTGCCATTTGTCTTCTTCAGAGGTTATCATTGACCCGATGCTCTCGATACCATTACTAATGCGCACCGCGGAAAGATTGACGACGATTTGATGGAATAAAGATACGCAGGATTTTGATTTCTACGACACCTCTCAGAAACTTGTTCTAAGCAATCCCGATGATCAAAATAAAAACCAAAAAAAGCGAACAACCAACACGCCACAATTGAGAAAACAATTGATAAGTGAAAGATGGTTCGAAAAGTAACAAGAACAAGAGAATAATGTTCTCTCTAAAGCCGACGGCTCTCAAACAATATGATCTAAAAAACCCGTAAAACCCTAAAACATAAGTATTTATACCTAGGTCAAATAATAAAAGGTT
Source organism: Erythroxylum shatona (assembly GCA_027568895.1). Classification (NCBI taxonomy): domain Eukaryota; kingdom Viridiplantae; phylum Streptophyta; class Magnoliopsida; order Malpighiales; family Erythroxylaceae; genus Erythroxylum; species Erythroxylum shatona. Next base: position 24,361,351 of record JAOSBK010000009.1, on the reverse strand, counting down.
GGGCTAAAATACATAAAAGCCCAAAATAAAACGAAGTCCAAAAATAAATAAATAAGTCTGATATGCTCTTGGGCTTAAGTGATATAACATTAAATTAGCCCCCGTCACGTACGCCATCTACATTATGATCCTGATGCCTGCTCACATCAGCAGGTCCTCAACGTATCCGTTCCTTTCTCTGGCTTTTGGCCCACGACAAACTCCTGACCAATCAACAGCGGCGACGACGGCAACTCCATTCAACGGCGGATTGCCCTCACTGCCAGGCCGAGGAATCCTCTCTCCATATAATGCGAGATTGCCCCAGAGCTCGACGCTTGTGGCTCACATTCCCTTTCCAGGCCCTTTCCCCTGACTTTTTCAGCCTTCGGCCCCACGACTGGCTCTCCAGAAATCTTCACAGCTCTCGTCAGATTTATGGTCTCGATTGGTCCCTTCTTTTCGGGACGGCCTGCTGGTTCTTGTGGTCGTGGAAGAATAGGTCCATTTTTGACCCTCATTTCTCCTGGCCCTCTTCCCTGGTCCACAGGGTTCTTGAATACGTTCACCAAATGCACAATGCCTTGAGCTGGTCCAAGTGCATAGTGCCTGGCCAACAAATGCGACACATGCAGCTCATCGGCTGGAGTCCTCCCGAGCCAGCCTGGGTGAAACTCAACACGGATGGGGCCAGTCGGACAGATCCAGCATTGGCATCAGCAGGCGGTCTTATCCGCGATAGCACGGGTTCTTGGCTCGGAGGTTTCGTTCAGAACCTGGACTGGTGTAATTCTTTTACCGCCGAGCTTTGGGGAGTCTTCACTGGCTTGCAGTTGGCCTGGGACCTTGGTTACCGCCGGGTGCTCTTGGAGTTGGACTCTCAGATCGCGCTGCAGTCTATTTCTGCTTCGGATACCCGCCTCACATCTCTTAATCCCCTCTTGGTCGGCATCACGAAGCTTCTCAGCCGCAACTGGACGGTCTTCCCTCGCCATTTACACCGGGAAGGCAATCACTGCGCAGATTGGTTAGCCTCCACCGCAGTCAATTTCGATTTAGGGGTTACCACTTTTGTACATGCCCTCTTCGGGTGCCTTTCACTCCTCCTCGAGAATATGACAGGGTCTCGATACCCACGCAATATTATGTAACTGTTTGTTATCCTTTTCCTTTAATGCAAAAAAAAAAAAACAAGAGGTAGGAAAAAAACTATTCAATAGTGTCCGTTCTTCTTTCTGTATAACAACAGTTGGTTTCCTTCGGAATGCTAAATGCATTGTGAATAACGACTTTACTTTTGTTGTTTGTTTACTATGGAATGGTAGTTGACAAGTGTTTTTGTTCTTTATTTCTGAAAGAGGTAGTTGACAACTGTTTTTGTTCTTTACCTCTGAAAGAGTAGTTGACAAGTGTTGCCGAAACGCACACGGGAATTCAATGAAAACACAATCAATTGGTGCAAGTGCTTGAACTATGAGAAAAAGGATCTGAATCCGATGCCGATTGTAGCAAAGCCTATTGTGACACTGACAGCTACAATCGCCAGCAACAAGAAACAAAACCATATCCAGCATGTGCAGTTTGTACTCTATAAGATAAGCTGTATTCTGCAGGTGAACACATCGTCACTTCGAGTAAGCCTAGAAGAACCAACCTTCCGTACTCCCGCCCTGCGTGGAAAAGCAATTTTAGGTTTTGTTTTTTTTTGAAATAAAAACAATTGTCTTGTGCTATATTGGTACGTCTGCTCTTTCCAATTCGCTAATAGCAGTAAAAGTCACTAGTACTATTCGATTGTCATACCATCCTGAATTTTTTATTTGTGCTTGGATCATAGTGGCAACTTATAAAAGAAAAAGTTCAACTAACAAAGTTTTAAATTGTAGATTAAAAGTTATACTTTACTTCATAATTATTACAATAATTATGAATAATTGAGTGCTAAATCTTATCAGTAATTATAATTATATTCCGCAGTTCGAAATCTTAGATAAAAGTTAGCTATTATGAACAGAGAATATAAATTGGACACGGAGGATATAATCTGGGGATCTTTTTCTTTTCACTTTGACGTGGTAAGAGTAAGTTTTAAAAAATTCAACCTGTTAATTTTTTTAAAAGTTTAAAGGTTTAATCAATATTAAATTACTATAAAATTAGTATATAATAAATAAAAATAAAAATTATAAGAATAAATAAAAATATAAAATAAAATAAAATAAAATATTTTATTGAAATAAAAATGTACTAATAATGCCTATTAAAATATAATAAATATAATAATTTAAACGACAATTGAATCTCATATAAATTTTAAAATAATAATAAAAATAAAAATTATATTTTTTATATTATTATTTATTTAAAGGCTCATAAAAATTGAAGTCAATAGAAATAATTCTAACTTCATTTTAAATATTCTTTAAACATAATTCTTTATAGTTTAAATATTATTTTTAACACATTCTTAAATTTTCTTAAACAAAATTACTTATATATACTAATTAATAATTCAATTTATTAAAAAATATGATAAAATAATAATTATTTTTTAACAATAATAATTTAAAATTTTCAATTAAAGTATAAGAAGATAAATAAAGAGCCTAAAATTTGAAAAATATAATTTATTATTGCAAATAAATAAATTTAGAATTTTTAAGGATAAAAATAGTAATTTGTTTTTAACAAATATAATTTAAAATAAAATTTTAATTTAAAAATAAATAGATAAATAAAAACATAAGTTTTATAAATATAACTTATTAGTTAAATTATGTAAGAGAATTAAAAATATTCATTGAAAATCCAAAAGATTTTTGACTTTTGACTTTTGACTTTTGTTGTTAAAAATCTCTAGTTCTTACAACAATGCACCTTCTAAAAATTTGAGATTGACAAAAAGGCACTTGCTTGGGATGGTGAGCAAGAGGTAGCTTTGTTAAGGGTACTTGCAGAGTAATACTAGCAATGCGCAGTAATAATGTCCAGCTAATTTAATCAGTTATAATATATGAATAAATATGAGAGATTTTAAAATTTAGGATCAAAAAGTAGTAAAATTTAAAATTTGCCATTAAGTTATAAATATTCTAAATTTGTAATTTGTAAAAAGTAGTTATTAAATAATAGAAATTTTAAATATGAAAGGCAAATTTTATAAAGAAGATATAAATATATTATATTGAAAATATAAAAGGTAGAATATAAAAAGAAAATAAGTTGATAATAAATAAGTACTGTGTCATTTAAAATTTCGTTGCAAGATAATGAATATTTATATTTATTAATTTATAATAAAAATATATAAATTTAATATAAAAAGGAAACTGGTTAATTTAGTTAGTAAAAATATGGAGTGAAAAAAAAAGCAAGAGATGAAATAAAGTTTTAAAAATGTAAAATATTTTGTTACTAATTAAATATCATAGTTAATGAAGGTCTAAAAAAGTGGATAAATTCATTTAATACATCTGGAGAAAGTTATAAACATTTGGTCGATTGAGATAATATAAAAGTGTTAATATCTGATATTATTTAAAATTATTTAATGTATAAACAAATATTGTGAAAATTAAAATTTGTCATAAAATTATGAGCATTTAAATTTTGAGATGCATATTAAGAAGGAAATTATGATAGAAATATTAAAAATATATAATTTCGAATGTAGAAAGAAATTTAAATTCAAAAGCATGTATGATAACATTATGTATGAGCATGAGATACCATTTTTTTAAACTCTCACATTGCTGTTTTTCTCCACTATTGAAATCTAAAGTATGAGAGGGTCTGATGGAGTGCAGCCCAAGAGGATTGTGTTCTATTTCAGAATAAAAACAGTCACTAACAAATTAATTTTATCATAATTATTTCATTAACTATTATCTAAGTATACATATATTTAAATAAATTAAAATAAAGAATATTCTATAAATGAATATATTAAAATCTAAGAGAAAAAAAGAATTGTGGGATTGAAGTTAAAATTTTGTCAAAAGAAAAAGAAGAAAAATAAACTAGTTGAATTATTTGAATGAATTAATAAAATAACTCAGTTTAAATATGAAATTGCAAATTTTTAAAATCCTTAAAATGTATAGTAAAGAATGAATAAAAAAAATGGATGAAATATGTAAGTGAATATTGTGAAATATATATAGTAGAAAGGATAAAATAGTTGAGTAAAGTTTATAGGAAAAGTTCTAAATGAAAGTGTTATAATATTTTAGTACATAATTTAAAAAGTTAAGTTATAATTTGGAAAAAATGAATCGAATAATATGGTATTTTATGATTGGCTAAATATGTATAAATAAATATTGTTAATTTTAAAATTTGTGAGAAAAAATAAAATTTGTTAATTTAGATAAATTGCTTGGGAGAAAATAAGGAAAAATCATAATATTTGAAATGAATTAATAAAAATTTTTGTAAATGTATATGAGTCATAGGTGTTATAATATTTTAGTACATAATTATAAAAATAAAGTTATAATTTTAAAAAAAAGTATACGAATATAAGGCTTAATAGGTTATTTTATGTGGATAAAAATGTATAAATAAATATTGTTAAGTTTGAATATTTGAAATGAACTAAAAAAAATTAGTTAGTAAAAATTACGAATGAAAAAAATAAAATTTGTAAATGTATAGTGTGATGTAGATAAGAAAAAATAAATTATAATATTTAAGTTAAACTTTTCAAAATTTAAAAGAATTTTAGAACCCTAAAATTTAAAAGAATTAATAAATTATAATATATGATTAAAAAGTATAAAAAAGAGCAGTCTTTTAGTACATAATTTAAGTATTAATTTCGTGCTAATAATAAATAAATAAATAATTAATTAATAAGATTTAAAAACATTAATTATTTAATTATATATTGATTACTTTTATTTAATTAAGAAATTAGAAAATAGATTTTTCACAGGCGTGACAATTAAGTCACACCTGTGACTCCTATAATAATAAAATTTTATTTTATTTTAATTAAATAATCAATTAATTATTTTGTAATTAATCAATAATATATTATAATCAGTCAATTAATTATATATTTTATATTTAATAAAAATGAAAATATAAGCACTAATTCTATTTAACTAAAGAATGAATAAATTAATTATATTTTAATAAATCAAGACTTAGTTAATTAATTATTTAATATCCGTTTTCGTCCATGCCGTCATCCTTTAGAGTTATGGATTTATGAAATAAAATTGATGAATTATTGTCAATTGCATGAACATGACATTTACATGTTTATTCTTGAACACTATGTTAATGGGATGAAAATGTTGGATATAATATTATTTAGTCGTTAATGGATTATTAGTGATCAGGTGATGTAGAAATAAATTTGTAGAGTTTGAAATAGCAATGAAATGATGTATAGGATGACTGTAAAAAAATTAAAGTATAAAAGGTGAGATGCTCTGTTTGTTAAAATTATGCCCATGACCCAATCGTTATATAATAGATTGCACACTTTAGTATTGTGATTATTAACTTTGTTTAATAACATGGCAAATATTTTTATCATATTATATTTATTGTTTTTATTCTAATATGATAAGTCCTTAATTAAATTTATACACTTGCCATCATAATGGAGATTGTAATAATGAGAGTCAAGTCTTTAGGATTTAATCTAAAAAATGTTCTTGATTGTAGGATTATCAAATAAGGACTTTAATGATCAACTTAGATCAATATATATGTAATAGTATCTATTGGATAGATATTAGTAGATCTCATTTACTAAGTTGCACATATAGATGATGTATATAGAAATATGATCATTGAACTGATCACACTAAGAATTCCCAATGATTAATATTACCTATGAACTATCAAGTGGGGTATTCTTGTAAGGATTTAAATGTATTTTTTTTCCTTTGACCTGAGATCATCATAGTAATCAATAGATCACTTATTATGTTTTGATGTCGGACACCTAATGTATAAAAATGCTAGTTGAATGATCATTGGATGTAATTAAGTACCTATCTGATTAGTGACGAGTCAAGATGGGATCCATTGACTCTATGTAATGAGTTGACTCTATGTAATGAGTTTGAACTCTATGTTGTCATTGATCTTAATGGTTGTTTTAAGACCTTGGCCAGGGCGATTGAATGAGTGAGGAAATGGAGTTTTCTAAGTCATTCACCAATCATTAATGATCGACATGTAACATAGTTGGTTATCTAATAAGGTTTGACAGTTAAACCATACCTTATGATAATCCAGAGTTGTAATGATGAAAGGTAATAATACATTATCCTTAAATTAAGGTTTTGTCTTTGTAAGGTTGTTACTTCACACTATCCGATCGTTAAGGAGTATTGCTAGACGCCAACCTTGATTAGTAATTAATTAGATTAATTATTACCGACTTAGTGATGAACCTATGTAGTCACACACTTACGAGTGTAATATTTCCTGTTTATGATTATTTAATTTATTATTAGATAATTTATTAAATAACCTATATGGCATATTATTATATTTTTTGCTAGCATAGAAAATATATTTAATATTGAAAATTCTCTTGTATAAAATAAATTTCATTTTATAAATAATAATAATAATTTAATTAAAAATGATTAAAAAATGAAACAACATTAGATGTAAACGTTGTTTATGTTGGTTAAATGAATAACCATTGTAATGGTTACAAAGGGACATGTGTAAATCATTTATCGGATCGAATGATTTTGCGTACCTGTATCCATGACTTCTAATTTGTTGTGGAAAACCATTTATTTCCTCTCGTCTTCTTCTTTTATCGAATTGTTCAATGGTTCAGAATGTTATCATTCTATAAGTTTTTTTCAACTTATATAGCATCACCAATGGACATGTCCTTTGGTAATTGGAAGAGAGAGGAAAAGGGTTTTTGACCCATTTGAGAGTCATTCTATAATACCCAATAACCATTATCTTGGGTACTTTTATAGGACTCAAATTTATAAGTGACATGGGACATAAAATAGTCTAACAATCTCCCACTTGGCCCATGTTATGACTTGGTGATCCAACAACTTTAAGTGCACACAATACATAGAATCGATCAAGTCATCCTTAATTGAATTAAGCTGATGGGATCATGGCGGCCACAAGTTATATAACCTGATTCCTTCCATGTATCACATAATTAACTTAACTCAACAAACTTCAAGTAGGTAATTCAGTAATTGTTATCTCACAAATAATATTTATTGTATACAACATAATATGGATAACCAGTAAGTGAGCAAAAACATAAGACTGTAATTGAATTCACAAGTGTCATAACAATTTGAGCAAGACAATGATATGTATATATATATGTCTGAATACTATACTAACAAGGACTTATCTATAAGGCCCATACGTTCAACATGACCAATAAATATTTTGGACGATAAGCCTTTCGTTAACGGATCCACTCTCTTTAGATTAGTATCAATATGCTCAATTGACACTTTATGTTTTTTGCACTTCTTCTTTCACAGACAAATACTTCAAATCCATGTGTTTCACACCCTTTGAATATTTGTCATTCGTAGAGAAGAATACGGCTGCGGAATTATCACAATAAATTCTTAACGGTCTGGTAATACTATCGACAAGACTAAGACCTAAGATAAAGTTACGCAACCACAATCAATGAACCGTGACCTCAAAGTACGCCACAAATTCAGCCTCCATAGTGGAAGTAGCAATGACGGACTACTTTCCACTTTTCCATGAAACTGCTCCTCCGGCTAAGAGGAACATGTAACCGAATGTAGATTTTCGTGAGTCTATACAACCGGCATAGTTTGAATCCGAGTAACCTATCACTTCAAGATGAGTTGATTTTCTATATGTGAGCATATAGTCCTTGGTGCCTTGTAAGT
>JAOSBK010000009.1:24263904-24274134 GCA_027568895.1 Erythroxylum shatona | reverse complement strand
TGGATAATGTGTAATATAGTTTTACTAATTAATAAGAATGAAACCCTGAGTGGACTTCAAATACATACAATCATGTTTATTTTTCCCCAAGTGTTCAATATTTATTTTCATTGAATATTTAATGAATATTAAAATTTTATGTTGGACAAGAAAAGGGGACCGACAGTGATCTCATATTAGTTAAAGAGATTTCAAGTCAAAAGTAAACTAGCATCGATGATAAGTATTAGATAGGCATTGGACTTGTGACACAATTTCTAACGATATGCGTTAATAAAGTTTTAGTGTCAGTTAGACATTTATGAAAATAGAGTTTGAGTGGCTTTAAACTTTTGTGAAAATAAATTTTTACTGTGCTTAAAATTTTACAAGGATGAATCTTTGGGAAATTGGGAAGGTTGTTGTCATTTTTTCCTTTACTTCATCTTTCTTACAGTAATAAAAGAAGTCTATGTCTTACAGTAATAAAAGAAGTCTATGTCATTACTTATATACATGGTTCATATAATTGATTGAATGACCTAAATTCTTGTGTTTTTACTTGATTTCTTTTCATCCTATATTGCTTTTTTCTTTTTACAATAATCAGTGTTAGATTGATCAGTATTGCGGTATTCGACCTAAGATTTTGCTATTAAGATGTATCTTCGTATGTGGGATATTAAGAAATTTAGTATATTAAATAATTTCAATCTATGAAACATACAGGTGAGTGCATTTCTTATTTAATAGGATATGCAATAGCGTTAAAAGGAGAAAAATTTGAGATTGTGGGGGCATCAAATAAGAAAGAGATTATATTAAACTCCTCTTAAGTAAAATTGTTAAGTTTGGAAGACAAACTGAAGGTTTCCCATCACTTTTCTTGAACAGAAAAACCTGTTCATCAAATAAGACATGACATGAGTAGAATATTTGGTTAGTGGATAATGACAAACATTTATAACCTTTGTGAAGGAGACTATAACCAAGAAATACCCATTTAGAAGAACGAGGTTCAAGTTTGTTTTTAGTATAAGATCGAAGATATGGATAACAGCAACAACCAAAAACACAAAAGGAGTTGTAACCTGGGTTACATTGAAATAGGAATTGCTAAGGGTATTTGTGGTTTGACTTTGGGGTAGGTAAGTGATTTATTGTATAAACAGCAGTTCCAAAAGCATGATCCTAATATTTTGGTGTTACTACCAAATGATATAAGTAGACTCAACAAGTTTCAGTGATGTGTCAGTGTTTTCGTTCAACACAACCATTTTGTTCGGGTGTGTATGGACATGAGCTTCTTTGAATAATAGCATTGTTAGTTAGATAACATTTCAAAGCTTGAAATTCCCCTCCCCAATCTGATTGAAACTGTTTAATGGATTTACCCCAAAAAAATTTCAACAGTAGCTCGAAATTTAACAAAGCAATTGAACATATCAGATTTTGATGAAACAAAAGGACATAATATAGGCAGTCATCGGTTGAAGGAATCGGAGCAGGGCCCTATAAATCTGAACAAATTAATTTTAATGGCTCAATAGTAGAATAACTCGAATCTTTAAAAGGCAATGTATGTGATTTGCTAACATAGCATGTCTCACACAACGATGCATTTCTCTTATTAAAAACCAGCAATTTATTCAATGATAAAACTTTGTTGATTGTTTTTGAACAAACATGACCTAATCTGGCATGCCAAGTTGAAAAGGAAACTAAATTGTAAGCTGGAGAGACAGGATTTGGAGTAAGATAATAGAGTCCATCCTTAGTATATCCCTAGTGGAGTGGTTGTCTCATCGTGAGATCCTTTATCACAGAAAAATTAGGGAATAATTCAAGTGAGACATGATTAGAAATGGTAAATTGCTGAATAGAAAGCAAGTTTGTGTTAGATTTTGGAACATGAAGAATATTATTTAAAGCAAACTTGCGAGAATTAAGAGAGATATTATTGGAGCCAATATGGGTAATAGGTAAGCTTTTACCATTTGTGAGAGCCACTTCATCAGTGCCTGAGTATTTGGAGTGGATTCCCAGATTTTCCAGTTCAGAAGTCAAGTGATGGGTTGCTCCAATATCAGCAATCCATGGTTTGGTGTGTGCTGATGGGGATAAGGAGTAGTTGGCTACTGGTTTAGGGTTATGGGCAATGTTATTGGTGTATTTGCGACTTGGACATTGTTTGGAGGTGTGTCCTTGGCCACGATAATTGTAACAAGCTAGTGTGAAATTCTCAGTTTGATTATGAAATCCACGTCCACGACCTGAATGTAAATGGTAACTACCACCACCACATTCGTGGCCTCGACCTCAGCCTCTACCTCGAGTGCCACCACCATTGTTTTGGAAGGCATGATAATGAGCAAGAGTAGGAGGATTGAGAATTTCATTGGAAGATTTAAGTTGGATTTCTTCAGAGAGAAATAGACCACAGAGATCATTAAAAGAGATAGAGGCTAACCTTGCTTCAATATTATGCGTAAATGGTTTGTAATCTGGACCCAATCCATGCAAGATGTGATCAATAAAATCATCTTCGTCTATAGCAACATCAAGTACAACAAGCTAGTCAAACAATCGCTTTGCACGATCTATGTAGACAGTAATGGTGTCACTACCTCAGTTTAAATCCTAGAGAACATTTTTTATTGTCTAAATTTGAGCTCGAGAACTAGATGCGTATGTGTCTGGAGACAAGACCAAGCAGCATGGGCAATTGTTGCACTAACAACCTGGGAGATGACAGATTCTGTAAATGCTGGGTTTGGTTTGTTGTCATGTTCTTTGGGGGGAGGGATTGCAGAATCACCTATGTGATGATTTAATTGATGCCCACAGAGAAGTGGCATCATTTGTGTTTTCAAGAGGAGATAATTAGAAGAAGTGAGCTTGATTGTTACTTGATTATGATTGATGGTAGAGATGTGGGCATGGAGCAGAATGAAGATTGACTAGCTATGGCTAAGAAGTGAGAAAAAATGGTATTTAAACCTTTAATGGCTCTGATACCATAAAGAAAGGTAAAATGGTTTGGAATTACAGACTCACATTCTGCTGGCTTTTCATTGATATTTATATACAAGATACAATCACAAATGTGATCAAAGTAAATCTCCATATCTGTGGGATTATTATAATAACATAATAAGATTAAATCCCTTTAACTTTGGGATAGAGATGGACTAAACAGATTTATCCACTTCTCTAACAGATTTTATGAGTAATTATCAGTTTTGGTTATTAGTGTATCGGTATTTTTTTGTGTGGACATCTTACATAATTTGTGTGGATGTCTTACAGAATTTGTGTGGATGTCTTACAGAATTCGTATGGATGTCTTATCGGTGTATTAGTATGTTGGCGTTCATTCTGGTTTCCCGCCTTTCTGTTTATTATTTTTATTTTTTAGCTTGCCAGCTTAGCTAGTGTTAGCTAGTTTTCTTCTTCTTCTTTGATGGTTAACCGTCGACTGTAGCTTTATAAAGTGTACTGAAACATGATTCTTTATTAGGTTCTGGAAATAAGAATTTTCCTCTCCACATGCTTGGCAGCTTACTTTGTTGGCGCTCATTCTGGTTTCCCACCTTTCTGTTTATTATTTTTATTTTTTAGCTTGCTAGCTCAGCTTGTGTTAGCTAGTTTTCTTCTTCTTCTTTGATGGTTAACCGTCGACTGTAACTTTATAAAATGTACTGAAACATGATTCTTTAGTAGGTTTTGGAAATAAGAAATTTCCTCTCTACATGCTTGAGAGCTTACTTTCGTTTCTGTGTTCATCGCTGTTTTAAAATCCTCATTAAGTCCCATGAGGAACTGCAGAAGCTGTTGATCTTCAAGAAATTTATTCATCACACTAGCTGTGCCACAACACGTACATGCTGGTAACTCAACCAGTCCAAGATATTCATCCCATTTCGTCTTCATCTGTGTGTAATAACTACTCACAGATTGAGTTCCTTGTGAAATTCCGATCAACTCTTTCTGCACCTGATATCTTCTTAGTCCATTTGACTATCCATACCTCTCCTTCAACTTAGTCCAAATGTCAGCTGCAGATTGAAAGCTTAAAATACTATTACCTATATCTGGTTTTACAGAGTGTAGAATCCAAGATATCACCAAAATATTACATCTTTCCCACTGCATCTCTTGAACAGGTTCATTAATAGGCTTTGCACAAGTTCCTTTAACAAAACCGAATTTATTCTTTGCAATCAAAGAAATCTCAGCAGCCCATTGCCATTTGCTGTAGTTATCACCATTCAATTTTTGCGTAGCAAGACTATGATTCGAATGATCTGAATTTTGAATGTACAATTCACTATTAACATCAATTTCAGTGGAAAAATGCGATTGAGCTTTGGTAGACATATTCAAAGAAACTTCAATAACAAATGCTCAAATTCAAGGTGTAGCAATATCACAATCAAAATTCAACAACACATTGAAGAACGCAACGACAAGAAGATGTTGAAGAAATTGCACCTAATTATGGCTCTGATACCATAATAAAATCTGAAGATAGCAATGAACACAGAAACGAAAGTAAGCTCTCAAGCATGAAGAGAGGAAAATTCTTATTTCCAGAACCTACTAAAGAATTGTGTTTCAGTACACTTTATAAAGTTATAGTCGACGGTTAAACATCAAAGAAGAAGAAGAAAACTAGCTAACACAAGCTAAGCTGGCAAGCTAAAAAATAAAAATAATAAACAGAAAGGCGGGAAACCAGAATGAGCGCCAACACGATATTTTGTCCTTTGTCTACGTTTCTGCGATTAAGATACTTGCCTCTTGTTAATTTTGAATGAAGATGATGGAGAGATCAGTTTCAAAGTTGTTGCACTGTAAAGAGTGATGTGGTGTATATCCTGTCAAGATACAGATTTCCGCAAGGTTTGATTATTAACACAGCCTCTAACTAATTAACTCTTCTGCCTTTTTATTTTCTCTTGACAAAAAATCAATGCTTAGAACAATGAAAAGTTGGGAATTTAAAGTAGAAGAATTAAAATATTTTATGAACTGTATAAGACATTGAACTTATATTTTGACTTTATTTCTTCTGAAACTTAATAGTTTATGGACTTTAAGAAACGGTTTCATTACCCAAAAACATTTTAAATTTGTCCACATTTGGAATTGTTCACTTCAATTTGAGGAACACGTATCAGAATGGTCACTTATTGTCTGAAACCTTTTCCTGGTTTTTCGTTTTTGGAATCCTGGACTGTGTAGTTTAGATCATCCGTGGGAGTCTTAGATCAATTCCAAATTCAACCGATTCTTATGGTAAAATCAATGGATTAATAATGGGTTATGACAGTGACGAATTTGTTTGACACTCAAACAAGCTTCACATTTTTGTTTCCTTTTCCTCCGATATAGTCATTGGGAAAACCGAGGGTGGGCAATGAAATGAAACTCTCATATGAGTTGTATTTTAGGTACGATGAATATCACTAATTAAGGAGAATATTGAAGCCTTTAGCACTTATCTTGCAAAACCCAACCTCTTTTAGTATCGATGTTGTAAATGCAAAAATTGGAACCAATAGCTATGGCCCTTTTTGAGATCAGTAAATCTAACACCGGTGATGCACACCACACCACTTAATTTGATTAAACCATTTGAAAGGTATACTTCATTCTCAAAGCATACCTAACTGTTGGATTATTGGTATGTCAACTATTCATTACAGATCAAGATTTGTAGTTAGGCATGCCACATGTTCTAGTAGGTAAACCTTAATTTTAAAGTTTAATGTAAACAACGAGGGCCTTCTACATGAAAACTCATCATTTGGCAAGATCATCATATTTATTTAGCTCCGCTATAATCAGAACTTGTTCGAAAAGAGTTATTAACACTTAACAATTTATCCCCAAAATTTGTCTTCAACTCAAAATTGCCAAGTAGGATGATTCTCTGCTCAAAAACTTGTTTTGTTGGCCTTGCTTGATTATGCTTTGTACTGAAAGTTTCAGGTTCTTCCATGGCCACAAATTTTCATTTCTTGTGTTGTTTATTCAGTAATAAGTATGTTTTGGATGTATATATTGCTGCTTCCAGATTGTTAAGATGTTATTTAAAAGAACTGAGTGGAAAATACGTAAAACTAATATTTGCAAGTTTATCTAATTGATTTATGATCTCTTTCAATTACTTAAGATTCTTGGCTAAGATCTTCTTGATTATTACTTGGTTGTAGGAACCAATTTTTTTGGCAATATTTTTATTTTCAAGGAGATTGAAGAGAAGTTTTAGCAAGTATTCATTTTTGACATTCATTTCTTATGTATGTTGATAATGTCAACAATAATTTTCCACACATTTTAATTGAATTTGTATTTGTTTTTATATTTTGTAGCATAGTTATTTTGCATCTTCTTACTTCATTAAAAAGAGAACTTTTATCATCTTTTTTATGTTTTAAAAGGCAAATGACTGGATTTTCTTGCATGATATGGCGATAATCAAATGCTATAACTAAGACTTCTAAACATGAATTTATATTAATTTTCGTACTGTTTTGAAATTCGTTATCTTCTTTGCTTTATTTTGGTTATTTTCTTTGGTCGTCAGCTCATTCTAGCTTTGTCATCTTCTTCCTTCACGTGTTTTAGTGATTTCTTTTGCGTGTCGGTTGAGGTAAGTATGAGTTTTGTTATTTACTAGTTTTTGTGCACTTGGTTTAATTTGGGTATTTGTTTGTAGTTTGAACCTCCCATTTGAACTTCCTGCATTTTTAATATAAATGGCCTGCACCAACCGAAACCTGTTTGTGGTATGAACTTCGGTTTATCAATGAATTAATATCGGATGAGTTTGGCTTATAGATCTAAATATCTGAATTATGCCAATAGGTTATTTCATTGCTACTCTCTGAAATGATTAGGTTTTCTTTACTTTTCATGTGCGATTACATGCATCTTTTTTAATATAATAATAATTTTCTTCTAAACATATTAGATAATTTGTATATGTTACAATAATTTATTTATCAAAGTATTCATATTTTTATCTTTACTTATTATATTTGTTACTAGTACATAATTAATTGAGGTTAAATATCAAACTTCTAACATTAATTTTAAATTTCAATAGCAATATCTAAACCATTCAAATAAAAATTCCAACTTTATAAAATTAAGTAATTCATTCTATGTTCCCGTGTCAAATCGAGTTGATTAAGAATTTTCCCTTTCACGTCTTTAAGTGCATCTTTGAATTCTCTTTTAACATATATGATTTCAAACAAAAAAATAGATCTTCAGTTAATAAATAATTTTGATCTTAACCTATAAACCTTAACCCATAACCTGTGATGCAGCTCTCATGAGGCTTATTGATGAAAAATACCACGAGCCTAAAAGTCACAACAAGAACTTGTTTTTTTGATTCACAAGTGTAAACTTTGATGATTAATTCAATTGGTTAATACATAGGAAATGTTATATAAAGTTTAGATGTTCGGTAAACTTTGGAAAACATGAACGATATTAACTATGGAATCACTGTTTAAAATTAACAGTTTTGTAGAAATGAATAATGTTGATAGATCTTGGATGTATAGACGATTAACACCTGATGGTTTCATTAATCCTTAGTTTGTTGAGGGAGTTAAAACTTTTATTCATTATACATGTTTTTGATGGTGTGTCAAATCAGCAAAAATAAATTCATACTCTAGAATACTTTAATGAGCAAAGTGGTGAATATGGTCAAACCACAGAGACTAATGTAACAATTGTTTATTTGTGTGAAAACAATAAAATAAAAATAACTAAAAAATAAAAATAAAAATGAAAAGAATTGGTTTAGGAATGATTGATTTTAGAACACGAAATCACGCCGAAGGAAATTAAAAATAAAGATTGAAAACAATATAAAGGAAAGCCTAGCCAAGGTACTCATCCGTTTGATATTGTAATTCGATCATAGACTCAAAAATATAAATTCTGTTCATTCTTATGGACAAAGTTATAGCTGACAGTGAACAACACATATCGACCAATCCATTCATAATTCTTTGATAACCCCGAGTAAAGCTCCGCAGATTATTACCCTAACCAATTAAACAATTCCCGAGTAAAGCTCCGCAGAATAAAATCTATGGTAGCAATAGGCTCTAATGGACCTTTGTCTTAACCAACAGAATCGGAAAAGCCGCAATCTATTTAGACTAAATTATTTAATCTCATTAATTTCATAATTGAAATTAATTCGCTACTTTGATAGACAGCAATCACGGATTAACTAATCTTTTCGGCAATTTATCACCAAGTCAATCAATTAACAGGCCTCATTAATCAACAAACACGACGATAATAAACCAATTAAAGTGTAGAGATCAAACAAACATAAGAGATAAACAAAAGTAATTAAATCAAGAGAGTCTCACGAATTACATGAATCAAACGTTGGATACCTTGTCTAGATTTAAAAGGTTAGCCACGCATAGCAATATTAAAAGACAATGTTGTTGAAGAAGTGTCGTTGTCTTCTTTCTATCCACAAAAAGCTACTATCGCTGTTCTACTCTAATTCTAAAGCTGATTGTGAAAAGTCCCACTTCCAAAGTGCTGCTGCCATCGTCACCTCTCTCCCCTTCAACTGTTGTCCCCCCTTTTTCTTGTAAAACACGTCTCTCCCAAATTGTAAGTCTAGGTCTTCCTCTTTCCAAAAGCTGCCGCCGTCAATCTCCTTAGTCAATCCCCAAATCAATCCAACTTTCTCTAGGTTTTCTTTCTTTCATTAAATGAAGTGGGCCCCCTCTAATGGTCTAAAATTTTCCCTTTTTAATGAACAAAGTGGGGCCCAATTAAATGTCAAAATAAGACTTCAATGGTTTCAACATAACTTGACTTCGTCAGCAAAGAGGGCTGTGTTATTGAGGCCTAAATCCCAAGGTAATCAAGTCAAAATTCGCAGGTAGTAATTTGTCAGCACTGTGTTACCTTCAACATGGTCATGTTGAAATCCTCTTCAGTTCCAGATTAGCCAATTTCACTCCAAATTGCATCACTTTAGTATTTCATCACCTAGAATATACAAAGACATGAATTACCATAGAAACGCAAGCAAAACATCACAAAAGCCAACCAAAAGAACATAAAACACAAAGAATTAACATGACAAAATGTAAGTTATCAAGAAGCTATAGTTAAGTTACATCGGTTCAAATTAAGGGTGAAATACAAAGAAGAGAAAAGTGGTTTTTGGATGATCTATCTTACCTTTAATCACCAAAGGATAGGCTAGAGTTAGACATTTGTCTCTATGCTCATTCGCGACGCCTCAAGAGGATGGAGATCTTAGATACTCCAACCCTATTCTGGATAAATAAGGAGGATTGTAGGGATTGGGATTTTGTTTTCCCATTTAATCTCAACAATGGGTTTAATTTGTATATGGAATGTTGCCGTTTTAGGGGACTAGTTATTTAGGCTTAACGTTGTCATTTTGGTCGATGGGTGAGTTTATTGTCTCCCCAAATACTGTATTCCACCTCTTTCTTTAATCAAAAATTTTAATTTCTTAAAAAAGAGAAAAATAGAGAAAAAGATAGAAATTTTGTGCAGAATCTTATATAATAACAGCTAGTGTAATGTTGTTTTTATTATTAATTTATTGTTATTTGTCTACTTTATTTTCCAATAAGTGTTATCGGAGCTAGATTTGTGACTATGTTTCAAGGAAATGAAAAATGTCCAATATGGATCAGATTCAAATTAAAAAATTTACAAGGACAAATTATGAAAATTGGAGCATCCAAATGAAAGTACTGCTCGAATCATAAGATTTATCAGAGATTGTTAAAGAGGGTTACACTAGGCCTAAAGATGCGATTGCTAAAGCATCTTTATCACGTAAAGAACATTCCTTAAAGAATCATGCAAGAAGGACAAGAAAACCTTGTTTTACATCTTTCAAGAAGCTGATGAATCAACATTTAAAAAATTATCTGATGCAGAAACATCAATTTAATTATGTCATATTTGCCATTGAAGAATCAAAGGATTTGTTACAAATCTTTATTGATGATCATATGGGCTCTCTTTAAGCTTATGAGCTGAGAATGATACAAAATGAATATACTGATGATTTGGAACAATCCTTGCAAAGCAAGTTATCTATTAATGGCAATCAAACTAGTAGTAGTTGTAGGAAAATCCCGGGATGTACATCATATGTACCAGGTGCGGAAAACAAAAATTTTTGTTGCCGGGACCTTCCCG
>JAOSBK010000009.1:24224629-24239157 GCA_027568895.1 Erythroxylum shatona | reverse complement strand
TAGGATTTGGTGTTGAAATTAATAAAAAGAAGTTATTAATAGGTTATAATGAATATTAATTGATACAAGTATCTATTATGTTTTCACATATATTTATCATATATTTGTTTTGAAAATTTTATTCAATGTTATCCATAAAAACATCCCTTATAAGTGTATAAAGGAGAAGAATATTAAGTTGGATTCATGTAAACGTAAGATTGATAAAGATTGATATAATTATTTTTAATATTCAAGTGTTAATTATCAATTTAAGCTTAAATATAGCATCATAACCATACATACGAATATTCATGAAATTACAAGAAAATATGTATGAATATATAAGAATGGAGCTATTGCAATAAGTATAGGCTAGAGCTAGACCCTTCCATCAGTAGGTGTGTGATAAGTGTGAAATGTATCATGTTTTAGGGTATAGTTTGATATGGTAGGGCTATCACAAACACATCAAGTATAGAAAGAACAAGATAAAAGAGGGGGAAGCATCTTGCATCAGCCACCATGAAGAAATCCTAGAGAGAATTCATCGAGAGATTGAGAAAGAGACAAAGGAAGAGAGACATGGAGAAGAACTGACACAAAGTACTTTCTAGAATAGGAGGTTTACCGACGTTGCTGCCACCATCATCCATTTAGATCTGGTTTTCGATGTATTTCAATTTTATTTATATATAGAATTGGGATAGCTATTGAGAAAGGATTTTTTGAATGTTAAGGAATGTCTAAACTCACCTTGGGGTTGTTTTTATCTTTGATTCAATAAAAATCTGATTATTTATATTATTTGGATGCATTATGATTGATTTCTGCACTTGCATAATTTGGTTATAGACAGAGAGGGTGAATCGAATGAAAAATAATTAAATTGGGCTAACGAGAGTTAGGTGATTTAATAAGAATGAGAAATCAATCAAATAGGTAATTATGTGAAGAGTGATCTCACATAAGTTCCCAGTAATATATTGGAAAACTTTAGATCTAATTAGGGGTTGGATAAATTATGAATTGAGAAATTATAATTTTCCATAATCTGATTAGGGTTTATAATTTAGGGTTATTGGTTATAACTCAAGAGAAAGTAATCAACCTTAGAATAGTCCAGGACTAATAATTTGACAATTCATAATTAATTAGATTAGTGTTGAAGATAAGTAAAAATTTCCCTTTCTCTTAACTGGTAGTTCCTTAGGTTGATTCTTGATGTGTGTGTTGCAATTTGCTAATTTGTTAATATTTCATGATTAATTCTTGAATTGAGTTGTTTGATTGAATCAATTGATTGAATTGCATCATTGTTTTAGTTTAGTTAAATTTGAATTTCTACTATTAGTTTTGGCCTTAGATTTTATGATTATATTAAACCTCCTTGTGGGATCGACTCGTGCGCTTGCTGAATATCGAGGTTAAAATATTAAAACTACATATATAAAAAAATTTGATCAAGTTTTTGGCACCGTTATCGGGGAGGTGATTAATTTAGTTCAATAGTTTAAGGCATTTAGTTTAGCTGTCGTTTAGTTTTACTTCTATTTTTCTCTTGTAGTTTTTAGTTTTTGTTTTCAATTTTTTGTTTATATTAAAAACAAAAACTTGTTTGGTTGTTAATGTTAATATAAATATATTTTTATTACTGATAATAATTACATATTAGATAAAACATAAGGATAAATTATTTTTAAAGAAATAAATTTATTTAATCTCTTATATAATATTTATTAACAAAATTATGTTATTTTAATAAAATAAATAATTTTAAATTATTAATAATTAAATAATATATATTTCAATGGTAGTGAATCAGATTATGAAAAAAATAGAAATAGGAAACAAAAACTACTTTTTAAGGTTTTCATAATTTTTGAAAATTGGAAGAAATCAAAACCAAAACCAAAACCAAAAACAGAAACTAAAAAGTCAAACACATAGGACTTTCACTGAATTTGAAAACAAAAAAAACAAAAACAGAAACAGAAACGGAAACAAACACCCCCTTATTTTTTTAATTTTTATTTTTGTTTCTTTCTTTTCTATTCTAAAATCATGCTCTTGCATGAATACAAGAGTCACGAGAAGTTTGAGTCACACAGCTAAAAAATTAGATGTAGACATCACTTGACTAGAACGAACCATTAGGAAAGCTTGACATAACAAAGAAGAAGAAATCGCAAAGATAATAATGGTCGAGGAATTTCAGAAGGATTTGGACCACAGAACGAACCAAGGACAACAATAGAGAACCTTTAAGGACTTTATGAGACTAAGGTTCAATACAACTAATCAAGGAGTAGACAAACCAACTCTCTTGAACATGCTTCAACAAAACATGAAATTTTGTGGACTAGCAAACGAAGACCCCAACATGCACATAATGAACTTCTTAGAAATATGTGATATGTTTATGTACCATCAGATGTCGGAAGATGTAGTTAAAATTAGGCTCTTTCCTTTTACCCCTAGAGATAGAGCGAAGACTTGATATCACTCCCTTAACCCAGCCAATGTTACCACTTGGGATCAGTTAGTCCATTCCTTTTTAGATAAAGATTTTCTCTTGACTAAGACCACTAAGATCATCAAGGAAATCACCAACTTCCAAAAAGGTGATGGGGAATTGATCTACAAAGCGTGGGAATGATACAAGATTTTGCAACGAAAATGCCCACATCACAACTTAACTAAGGAATTTTTGTTACAAACGTTGTATAATGGAGTTACCCTGCATACGAGAGGCACGATTGATGCAGCTTCAGGAGGATCATTGATGAGGAAGACAGTTGATGAAGCTGAAGAATGAATAGAGGAGATGGCAAGTAACAGTTTTTTATGGACGAATGAGTAGAGCAGACAAACTACTACATTCCGTGAGCAAAACGAAGTTGTGGCTATTGATCAAATGACAAAAATGCAAACAAGGATTGATAACTTGACTCGACAGCCCAATAAGGTGAAGGCTTCCTCCTCAACTCCACTGAAGGCTGTACAACTTAAATGTGAACTTTTTGGACAATTGAACCATGACATAATGGACTATTTCTTAATTAAGGAAAGTGATCCAGAGCAAGTGAATTACATGGGAGCCTCGTATGAACGAGGAGGGGGAAACAACCTTGCTCTAACACTTACAACTATGAGTTGAAGAATCACCCTAACTTCTCTTGGATGAATAATGCAGGAGGACAGTTTAGACCTCAAGGACAATTGGGCTTCCAACAAGATAAACTAAACTCAATGGAATCAAAGTTAGATAGGATTTTAGATAAGATTGGAGGCATAGAGGATGCACACAGGAGGTTTGAAAGTAAATTTGAACAAGTTATGAAGAACTACACCTCTTTAATATATAATCTGGAGGTCTAAGTAGGTCAACTAGCTGAAGTAATGTCTACTCGGAATACAAAAACCCCTACAAACAATATCGAGTCTCCCAAAGGAAAGGATCATGGCTATCACTCAGACCTAAGAAAAGGAGCTTGATCATACAAAAGAGAATGGAGATAAAGGAAAAGGACAAGTAATTGTGGAAATCCTTCCAAGTGAGCTCAAAATTGAGCTAATCAAAGATTCTTGACCCAAATTACCATCCCTTATTTTAGTGTATCAGAAATCATTGTTGATTATGGTAATGAGGAATTCTAAGGATGACTTAAACAAGGTTGAGAACATAATAGAACATCTACAAACGAGGCTCACATTAACAAAATCAGTGAAGAAGAAGGTTAAGGAGCGTGAAGTAGAAGAAAACCCTAACATAGCAGAGAAGAGAGAGGATCCAAGGGATTTTTACAATCCTTGTAGTATAAATGGAGTCAACATAGACATGGCATTCACAGATTTGGGAGCGAGTATCAATATGATGCCCTATGCCTTTAGTCAAAGGTTGGGGTTAGGAGAGTTAGTACCCACAAAGATGATAGTAAAGATGGATAACAGAACAATCTATTAACTAAAGGGGATTATTAATGATGTGCAATTGCCAATTGATAACTTTACCTTCCCCACAGACTTTTATATGTTAGATATTGGAGAAGATGTGGAAACCCTTATGGTTGTTGGACGACCGTTTCTAGCCACTACTCACTCAATCATTGATGTGGATGGGGGCTACAGGTAGGAAAGCAACAATTAACCTTCAAGGTGTTAAAGAGAGACAATAGTCCTCTTTTATCTCTAACAAATATCAAGGAACCAGAGCGTCGAGGGCTATGGGAAGATATTGTAGATCCTAGGAGTGCCTTCAAAAAGAAGTGATCGTATAGGAGAAGGCGAAAGAAGGAGAGCCACAAGGAAGGTGGAACCATGGGCATCGTAGCTCATGTGCAAATTGTAGGATTAATGACTGCATTGCCATTGCACCACTCATTTGAACCACCATGAGCAAGATAAGAGCATTGAGCTACTGACATTAAAATAAGCACTACATGGGAGGCAACCCATGGAATTTCAATGTCATTAATTGTTTTTAGAAGTCTGAATTTCATAATTAAGTTATTTTGTTGTCATAAAATCAAGAAGTCATAAGACGCTGACATGAAGTAGGTGATCAATGAAGTAAACAAAGAGAGGTGAGAGGATCATAAAGAGTTAAGAAGTGATTTTGAGAAAGTTGAGAAGGACCATAAAATAGGGAAAAAAATAAAATTGGAGAAAAATTGTAAGTCATGATCGGGGCCTGCGGCAAGGTAAAAATAGCAGGCACGCATAGTTAACTTAAAATTTTACATTTTACCATCCAATCACCTATAAATATAATTTAAACTTCACTCTTTCACTCATTTTCATTTTCAGTATATCTCTCTAAAATTTATCTATCAAAGCACTCTCACTTCTCTCTACAAAAGTTCAAACCTCCAATTTTCTTTCAACTTCCACTAACTCACAAGCCAATATGTCACACACCAAGCAATTAACCAAGCGTGACCAATCATTGGGACAAAATCAAGTATTGGGACGAGGAAGGAGAAATAGGGCAGTAGACTTTAGAGCACCATTCCCGATCTACACAGAGGAGGAAGGTTTCCGTTTCTGAACCCTCAATACTAAACAAATTGCAGTCCCTAAATATTTTGATTTTAATACACTTGATTGGATAGAACTACGCGATAAGGTAGAAAACTTAGAAGAAAGAATTCAGTAGGAAAAATTTATACAATTCCAATTCCCTATTTACCAGGATCTCACTCTTGAATTTTTACTTCCCTCTACTACAAACCTAGGAGCCTTAGAGAGATGTGGTTTAGGTTGTAGGGACGAGCATATGAGTTGAACTTAAAAATTATGTGTGATGTGTATAGGTTCCCCGAGTCTTCCATTATCGACCAACACGATGATTTTTTGTGCTTCTTGCTATTGGAATGAGCTCGTTGGGCTAGAGAGTTTCGATGCCAAAAATGCCCACAATAACATCATAAGGACTTATGAGCACTTGTTGTTGCACAAAATCATATGTCAATTGGTTTTTGATAAATCAAAAACCAACAAGTGCTCAACAAAGGAACTTTTTATGTTATGGAGCATGGATCATAGTATTCCAGTGTGCACCTCCGCACATATGCTGAACACTGCTGTTGTAATTCTGCGCAAGAGGAGCAACAATTTAGGAATGGGATATTTAGTTTCAGCCATTATTGAATATTATGGCATAGACTGTAGTAGTTTGACCGTCCATCTCCCAAACTTCATGAGCCATCATCATTTATGCCGCTCTGAAATCCTTAAGTCCTATAACATGGAACTTCAGGATATCAGCCAAAAGACTCATGTGAAGATCAAGGTGAGTTAGGTGAGTTCCAGCAAAGAGCTACCTCAGTAGGCAAAAAAGGATTCAAGTGGTGAGGAATTTGAGCAAGAGGAAGAAAATACAGAAGAACCAAGTTGGCAGAAGATACTGGATGCAATCTCTGCAAACAACAAGGCAATCACATATACACTTGTGGAGAACTCTAGAAGGATGAAGGAGATGGCCCGAACCCAATGACGGTAGAGTCGAGACATCTGTCAGATTCATCATAATTTTGAGGCTCAGGGCGTTTAACTGCCACCTCTAAGACCATCACCATCTCCATCACCATGAAATTTGTTCTAACCCCTTTTCTTTTTAAATTTAGTCTTCATTTTAATTTTTATCTTTATCTTTATTGTTATTGTTGTTTTTTGTTTTATTTAAATTTTTTATTTATGTGTTTGATTGCCCCATTTTCACATCGAGGACAATGTGTTGTTTAAGTGTAGGGAGGGTTATGTCCTTTATTTGAATGTGAATTTTGCATAGTAAATGATAGTTTATTAGGTTGCATTCTGTGAAATGTGTAAATGTGTCAATGGCTTAGATGGTTCGAATTTGATAAGATTTTGAACTTGGTCTATTAGGTGGTAGAGAATTATTAGCTTGCAGAATTAGTGAACTGAGAGTTCTTTGATTAAATATGCTACTTAATTAGGATTTAGTGTTTAAATGTAGCACTCTAAATTACCACATTCATTTATAATTTTAGGCCTTTTAACCTAAGTAGCTTTGCTAATATTTTTTTATGAAACAAGTAACTGAAGCAATAAGGTAGGCAATAAAAAATTGTTATTTTGTTAAAATAAGTGACTATTTCGCTAGCCTTCGGGTTATGAATAGAGCTAGTAGACAGTTGAGAACATGATATAGCTGAATAACTAGATCGACACGCATCACAAATGTGTGCCTTCACATTAAAATGACATTCCAACCAAGTAGCTTAATAAAAAACATGATTTGGTTGAGTAACCGGATCGACATTCATTACCAATATTTGCCTTCGTGTAGAAAAACTAAGTCCATGTTCATAAAAATAGTAAAAATAAAAAATAAAAATAAAAATGTTTTCTCGAATAAAACCTACCAAACTTGTAATAGTTTGATTTTTTATGAAAACGTACTGAGGCTTAGTTATAAAGTTGAATGACCAAAGAATTATTAATGAGTGTGTGCAATTGAGGAGGGTAAATAATTTAACACTTGAGTTTGGATTAATATATATATTTAGTTGAAGCCCTAAAGTGTGGATTTTGCATGTCAATGATTTTAAATGACTTGGATGATTGTGTTTTAAATTAAATTCATTTCATGAAGTTGAAGCCATTGTCTCATTACTGCATTGTGTGCTATGTGAAATTTTATGTGTTTGTTTTTTTGTTTGCTTAAGAACAAGCAAACGTTTAAGTGTGGGGATGTTGATAAGTATGAAATGCATCATGTTTTAAGGTATAGTTTGATATGTGTTTACCCATTTATTCGATTGTTTAGTGTGGGTTTTCGGTAGAATTGTGTTAGTTTGTAAATTATTTTTGTTCAAGTGCTTTTATGGGTTAGTATAAGTATTTGAGCTTAATTATTATAGATACCTTGATGTGTTTATTAGTGTTTTAGGGTTAACAGCGAAGAATGAAAAAGTTTCAGAAAAGTTTAAACTGAAACAATATGATCATGATCATGATAGAAACAAGGGATCGTGGCCACGATCGTGACAAAACATCAGACTTGGCCAACGATCGTGGCCTTCCTTCTGCGAACGTGACAGAGAGCTTACATATGGCCTATAATCACGACCTACGTCGAACAAACGTGCAGACACATAAAAATGTCATAATTTTATGGTACTTTGGATCTTTTTGACCCCCAAAAAACCCTAGGGCTGCCACAAACACATCAAGTATAAAAAGAAAAAGACAAAAGAAGGGGAAGCATCATGCATCAGCCACCATCAAGAAATCCTAGAGAGAGTTCATTGAGAGATTGAGAAATAGATGAATGAAGAGAGACGTGGAGAAGAAGCTAACGCAAAGTACTTCCTAGAATAGGAGTTTTCCTGATGTTACTGCCTCCGTCATCCGTTCAGATATGGATTTTGATGTATTTCAACTTTATAATGTGTTATGAATGTTGAGGAATATCTAAACTTACCATTGTGTTGTTTTTATCTTTAATTCAATAAAAATCTAAATGTTTATGTTATTTGGATTCATTGTGATTGATTTCTACACTTACACAATTCGATGATAGATAGAGAGGGTAAATTGAATGAAAAATAATTAAAATGGGCTAAAGAGAGTTAGATAATTTAATAAGAATGAGAAATCTATCAAATCGGTAATTGTGTGAAGAGAGATCTCACATAAGTTTCTGGTAGTTTACTGGAAAACTTCAGATCTAATTAAGGGTTGTATAAATTGTGATTTAAGAAATTACAGTTTTCCATAATCTAATTAGAGTTTATAATTTAGGGCTATTGGTTATAACTAGAGAGAGAGTAATAAATCCTAGGATCGTACATGACCAATAATCTGACAATTTATAATTAATTAAATTAGTGTTGAAGATAAGAAAAAAATTCCCCTTTCTCTCAATTGGTAGTTCCTTAGGTTGATTCTTGGTATATGTGTTGCAATTTGCCGATTTGTTAATATTTCATGATTAATTCTTCAATTGAGCTGTTTGATTGAATTGTATCATTGTTTTAGTTTAGTTAAATTTGAAATTTTACGATTAGTTTTGGCTTTATATTTTAGGATTAGATTAACCGTTCTCATGGGATTGACACCTTAGATACTACGCGAATGACTCATATGTTTGAAGAATATCGAGGTTTAAATATTAAAACTACACATATCGAAAAACCGCTATCAGGGTGCCAAAATATGCCGACCTAACAAGATCAATCAGGCCTCAAGATGGGTAATTAAGGCTCGAGTGACCTCGAATCTGGCCCTGCACTCAGGCCTGAGACCCAATAGGCTCAAACAACAAAATGATGTCATTTTGCTTTAATTGAAACAGATTTACATAATAAGCAAAATAAAGCCAAAATGAAGCAAAACGACATCGTTTTGCTTAATGATGTCATTTTCATTTTAATTAATTTCCAAACATCGCGTTTCTTTCCTTCTTCCTCATTTCTTCTTCTGCTCTATTCTTCACTCCCGGCACTTATGCTCTCTATCTCTCCCACTACTATACACTCTGTTAGCTCCCTTGTTGATCGTTGCACGTCTTGTCATCTCTCATCATTGCACATCCACCAGGCCACTATTCACCAGTCACCAATGCCACTAACTAATCAACATATTAATAAGGTATTCTCTCTGCTTAAATTTGGTTTATTATTCATAATGGATTGTTTGGAGAGTATTGTATTGAGTAGTTTTTATTTTTGGTATAGTGATTTAGCTAATTTGTTATTATGATTTCTACTAATAGCAATATGGCATAATGCATGTTAAGTGTTTAATGAGATGCCTCTATATTCCTATTCTTTTTTTTATTTGTTGTAGATGGATGTTTGTTTGTAGTTTCTAAATTTTAATGAGAGGAGGTGCTTGAATATGAAATTTTATATAAAGAAAATCATGATTTCTTATACTTGGTATTCTGCAATAGCTCTAACAACAACATCAAGGATGAGACAAGTATTATAAAACATTATCATATAAGTGACTTAAGTTATAGATAGAACACCGTGATGTTTAATACGAAGGTTATCATTTCAAAAACTTTTTATCAATAACATATTTAAAGACTGAGTTGTCCAATTACACAAATCAGCATCTAAAATGCACACGTTCTAACTGTAAAACTATTTTGGTTATTCATGAAGGTCCTAACAAGTTGATGAGCTATGCCCTGCTTTTTTAACTTATTAATAAGTTGCAAATAGCAAGTCTCAAGATTTAGAATTTTGAATGACGAAATTTATAGTTCTGGTCTTTATGACATAAAACTATCCTTAAGTATCCAATGCAATATTTGAAAATTTTAACTTTGTGTCCAACTGTGATATCATAACACAAATTTGGATAAGAAAATTTTAAAAATAAAACAAAAAGAAGATATACTATGAGCTTATGATAGACTATAAAACTAACCAAGTCTAAAAACATTGTTGAACACAATTCATATTTTTGGAAAAGCCTTTGTTTTTACCTAGTTGGCTAGTTTGTACGTAAACAATGGGATTTGGATGTTACAAATAGAAGTATAAATAGTTAGCTCTAAGATTTCTCTTGCTTTTTCTTGTGTTCAAAAGTGTTTTAAGACTAGATTGGTTTCATAAAGTAAGATGATTAATGGTTAATGGCATGTCTTTTCTTTAATATGATCTACAAACATATACGTTCTTATTAATATGTTCGTTTCAACTACAACCGTTATTGTTCTTTGAGAAGAACATTGCAGCTAAACTATCAAAGTGGATCTTTAATTGTTGTTTGATATCGTTTATGACCATCATACTTGTGATAAAAAGTTCTTAACTATAACGCTTGTTCTATAGTTTAATGGCATGTTACAAACTTTTCTTCAATAATATATGAGATAATTATGATTTATTTAGTAATTTTTCATGAGATTACACTTCTAGTATGTAGAAAAATATCCAATTGTATACATTTTATTCTTTATATATTGAAAATTTTGAGTCTAAAGAATATATGACCTTCATATTAAAATGCACATATTTGATTCTAGTACAAATGCATGCATACATCAACTACTAAATACATAAGCATGTTGTATTTCGTCATTGATTCTTATTTTAACATAATTTATATTGTCATTAAACATGTGTTGTTGAAATGGCTTCAATAAACTTCTTTACATTAACACCTCCATTATTCAATAATGATATGTTCAAGTGTGCGTTTTGATTGTTTCTAATCTCAAGCATTTATATATTGATTATTTCTAACCTTAAATATTTATATGTTGATTGTTTCAGATGGATGAGCATATTACTTCAATACAGAGTTGTAATCCAGTATTGGAGACAGAAGTGGAAACTTCTATTCTGGTACTAAGTGAAAATAGAAGTTCAACTCGAACTCAATTAAAATATGAAGTTTAGAATAACTTTAATAAGGCTGGATTGACAGACATGATAAAAAACATAATGTAAGTATTGTCAGAAATTGTTAGTCAATAGTTCAAAAGGTGGAACATCTCATTTAAAGGAAGATGGTGTTAAGAGGTTAAAAAGTTTTGACCCTTAACCTTATGAAAGGGAAGAATGAATTGACCACATGACAACAACAAATCAAGGTATTCGATGGCTTCTGTGGTTATTGGAGATGAACAACTACTGTCTATAGTTGAAAGGAAAAGACTCATAATGTTTAGTAACTCACTACAATTGTCTTTCAAGGTTCCAAGTCAGAATATAGTGATGAAGGATATCTTGAAAATTTATGAGGACAAGAACAGAGAGATTTTAATAGCATTGTCAAGTACTGAAGGACAGATGCCCATAACAACAGAGATGTAGATAGCCGATAACCAAAAGAAGGGTTATATGGCAGTAGTTGCACTTTATATTGCTAATGATTGGATGTTACACAATAAAATTTTGAGGTAATTTGTATCCTTTAACATTGTTATCATTTACTTTTTGATTATGTTATGAATTTATGATTGATGTTGGTAATATTTATCTATGATAGGTTCATATATAAGTGAAAAGTTAGTAACCATTTTGAAGGACTTGTTTGATGAATTTTAACATCAACAGCAGACCATTATAGTCGACAATTGTAGCACAAATGATGCTATGATTAAGAAGTTAAAGAGTAGGATGCAGGTTAGGAGTTTATTGGTTAGTGGTAGTTTATTTCATATGCATTGTTTTGCTCATATTCTTAACTTGATTATGAAGGATGGGTTGGAGACGATAAAGAAAGCAATAGATTGTATTTATAATAGTGTTCTATATTGGAGTATAACTTCTAAAAGAGCTGAGAAATTTAAAGATGATGCACAAATTCTATGCATTCTGAGTATAAAGAAGTTAGTTTTGGATTTCTAACCAGATGGAACTCAACTTTCAAGATGTTGGAGTCGACAATCATGTATGCTGAGATGTTTACCAGAATAAAGGAAAGAGATTCTTAGTACACATGTATGCCTATAAAAGATCAATAGGAGTTGGCTAGAGAACTTTATATGATGTTGGAATTATTTTATAATGTAACTAAATTGCTCTCGGGAATAAATTATCCAACTTCGCATGTTACTTTAGCATTATGTGTGACATAAAGGATGCTTTATCAATGTGAATGTTTGACTCCAATGAGGTTGTTCAAATTACGGCAGAGTAGATGATGGAGAAGTTTAATTCTTACTGGTTTATAGTTGGAAATATTGTTGTAGTGTTATATGTGTTGAGCCTGAGACACAAGTTGGATAGGGTTAATTTTACTTATGATGCAATGTACAATGATCGAGTCCAAGATCATGTAGATATCATTTAACAATTCTAGTATAAATTTTAATGATTATTAACTCAAAATGGAAGAAAAAACTCATGATTGGGATCATAGTAGTTCAAGCATTTCAACTCCAGTTTCAGTTTCAAGTTCACAACCTCATCTTCTAACTGAAGATTGTCACTTTCTCTTTTAAAATTTATGAAGGAGAAAAGGGCTAGAACTTCTTATAATATGATGGAGTTAGATAAATATTTGACCAAAGATTATGTGCCCAAAGTTGAAGGTGAGCAGTTCAATATTATTATAGTGGAAGAGTTGTGAAAATATTTTTTTCGATCATACAAGTCATTGCAGACTTAGTAGCTATTCCATCATTCACCATTGCTTCAGAGTCTGCTTTTGGGCTAGTGGTTGGGTTATCACTCCTTATTATGTTTGACTTCGTCCTCGTGTTGTGGAAGCCCTTATGTGTGCACAAAGTTAAATAAACGATGAAGATATTGATGATAAATTCTCTTTTTGATATATCGATTTTATCAATTTTATGTATTATCTTACCAAATATTTTGTTTTTAATTTTTTGTTGATACAACAGCAGGTATTAATGCGAAGGTGACTAGTCAAACTAATTGACCTAGTGCATATTATTTTTGTCAAATATATGAAGATGAAGTATATTTAATTATATATTAATTATTACCATGTCCTAAATATTCCTTTAATTTTAATATTACATTACTAAATATAATATTTACACTTACAAATGATTTGATCCAAACTAACGATTAGTTGCTCTCTCAGTCTACCCTCTCCAGTCTCTAGTATCCAATCTCAAATCTTTGTTTATCCACCATGATATTATCTTAACTTTTGTAAATTGTATCATTTTTTGTAAAATGATTTGGACAATCATTCGTGTATAGTAAAGATTACTTTAGTTATTGAATTTGGCTTTATAATTTCTCTCTTTTAATAATTAATTAATTAATTGAAATTGAAATTCATAATTAATTGAATTGAAATTCCTAACCATAATTAACTTAATGAATTTTCCTAAAATTCCTAGTCAATTGAATTAAAATTCCTGATCAATTGATATTTCTAACAAATTTTACTAATAGAAATTCCTAATCATATTTATCACTATATGTAAGTTATTATGTAATAACCTGTTCTCAAACCTTACTGAGGGTTAGAGTCTTATATTATGGAGGTATATGAGATAAATCGTTATGAGGTGCATTCCATTCATATGCATAGTACTTACGTACATACATGAATTATGATTTAGAAACGTTACAAGGATAATATATGCACTCAATTGACATAGTCCGGGGTATGAAACATTTTAAATGATCAAAATGCAATTGCGTATTGAATATGTCTCAAATTGTGGTTTGATGGACTATAATGATTAATTTGGGATCTATTGTTACAATTGGGTGATTAAAGAAGTGATATATACATCTAGTCTAGGAAAAATGTTAAATGGCAAGACAAATTGATATATGGAAATTTAGGTTGGTTAATCCTATGGAATGGTGACACGTGGCACTAGGAATGAGTGACAAATGGCTAACTAATTGAGTGATAAATGGCTAGAACAAATGGGTGACAAATGGTGGTGTAGTTGAGTGACAAATGGACAAAATATTAAGTGACAATTGGTAGTTAAAGGATGAAACATATGGCTTAGATCTTAGCATTGCAAGTGTCATGCCAAGTGTTCATATTCTCACCATACACTTACACTGATGATTTTCCCACACTTAAAAGAATATTTTGCTTTTGTTCTTATTACATTTACCCCCTCTATCTTCATCACCATCAACTCACACATATAACCCTTACACTTTGAGTTTTGTTCAAAATCCTACACATTAACACTCCAAAATCTAGTTGTCTTTATCTTTTTGTTAAAGTTCCTCTGTGTTTTGATCTTGTTCTTGGAAACAAGCTTTATGTTTGCAAGCTTGGAAGGTTAGGTTAGATTGGTAATTAAGGAAGCTTTATGCTAAATAAGTAGGTCATTTCTTGCCATATTGTGATATATGTTAGCATAACTTTTATGGTGATTGAATTGGGATGTATTGCATATAGGATTAATGATGAAGTTGTGCTGGAATTTAATGGATGAATGGAGGGTTTCTGTTTTGCTTTTGATATTAGAAAATAATGGATTGTATGGGTGTAGCACCCCCTTACCGTAGGGTATACACCGGAATGCCTATAGGTCATTCCGATACATATCCTACAATAAGGGTGCAATACGAACGATCACTAATATACTTTACATGGCATCATAA
>JAOSBK010000009.1:24127771-24143346 GCA_027568895.1 Erythroxylum shatona | reverse complement strand
TATGCACAGATAATTCATAACTATTGAAATTATGCATTAATCGTAAGATAATGAAATAAAATTTAATGTCAGGATTTTTAAAATTTTTTAAAAATATTTACCGATAAAAAATATAAGTACAACGGTAAAATCCATTATATTTATCGATGAAACACAACAAACCGTCAGTAAAATCCATGACGGGCTGTCAATATTACCGACGTGATATTACTGACAGCTGGGATGGATTCAGAAATTTTTTTAAATGGGGCAAAATTTCTTTTTTAATAGGGAAAAATTTTAATAGGCATAATAAATTTTTGAGTGGGGGCAAAATTTTATTTTATTTTATAAAAAACTTAAAATAAAAAGATTTTTATATAAATTTTTTTGAAACCCCCACTTGACCCCAATGTGCATCTGTCCTTGACCGACAGAACAAAGAATCACCATCAATAATATTGACAACCCATCGCTAACTTTATCGTCAGGATTTGTTGAACCATCAGTATATTCACCATCAACTTATTCATAACCTTCGATAATGTTACCGACAAAATAACCAATACCATTTGCAAATATTCCGATAGAAACAAAATAGCCGTAGGTAAATTTACCTACGGTCACAACTAGCCGTTAGTATATTCACCGACGGTTACATAAAGTATTCGTCATTAAATTTAGCTACGACCATTTTTACGACGTCTTTATCCGTTGGTTAATTATGTCGCTATTTTTTTATTACTGACAGAATCCCAAGGTTTTCCCTCTGAGTAGAAAGGTTGTTTTAGACTCGAAAGTAAGTATCATAATAAATTATTTACAAATCGTTGAAACAACTTGAAAATGAGTATTATAAGAGATCATTTACAAACCGTTTATATCAAAAGTAGTGTTTTATACCTTAAAGATGACAAAAAATAATTATACAAAAGATCACATTGCAAAATTTAATTAGATCATCTTGGATCTATAAGTTTTGAAGGTTAAAACTGAGAATAAAAATCAAGCTATGATATATAATTTTTGTTCCTTGCCTAATTCATATGAAAATTTTATTAATATTATATTATATAAGAGAGATTATGCAGCGCCCCCTTACTCTAGGATACATACCAGGATGCCTTACGGACATTCCAATACATAACCTATGATAATGGTGCGCTACGATCAATTACAACATTATCTTAACATGACATCATCTATCTTTATTCTATTATGAAACATCATCAAGAAATTCAAAATATTTTAAAACCACAATTTCCTCATTTCATTTCATAAAAATCGAATGCCTATAGTGTATCTTTCAATATCCATACATATACAACATCATAGCCTAATACAAAAAGTGCTACATGAAAGAGAAAATATACAAAATCTATATAATCTGTCCATATCTAGCAGACCGACCTTTGAACCATTTCTTTTTGTTCCTAAAAGTAAAAGTGTCCCTCAGTAGCTAAAGTTGTCCCTCATTCTTGAAAAGTCAAAGTTACAATTTTGGTGAGTTTTGCGAACTCAATGAGATAACCATCATCGACAGTTCATGTAATTCAAGCATCACATCAATACAAATAACACATTATTCACATCTTTTTGCATATTCATAAAATATCACATTTCACTTTCAGAATAATCATCATAATCCTTTCATTCATATACATACACATATCAAGTATAAATGAAATTCACATGAGATTCACTTTTATTTATTATTGTCGTTATGACTATGTGCCTTTTTACTAGCTCATATCCCTTAGTGGATAATGAGCTGTGTCAAATTATGTCTCATATCCCTTAGTGGATACCGAGTATATTTACAACTGAGCCTGAGGCTCTAATCACAATCCGAGCTTTAAGTTCTTTATCTTGGAGACTCCGGTCACAACTTCTTTTATCTTACATATATTCATGTATTGAATGTTTCTCATAACATATTCTCAGTCAATCACATGATTGCACATTCACATTCAGATCACATTTATCATCAGACTTTAGTCTGGCACTCAACAGAATTGTTGAGCAACATTTATTTCATCACATTCACATATAAGTATCACTTCAATATCTCATTCATATATCACAATCATCGGACCTTCATTATCCGGAATCAACACAATCAAATCACATTCATTCATAATTCAAACATAATATAAAGCAAACAATTTATTGAGTGAGACCATCTAGGTTACTCACAAGTCACTCTCGAAGTTAATGCCTCGAAGTTCTAGCAACATTTGGATGTTGATGTTCCAGTTGCTCCTCTATATCACACAATAAACACATATCACAATTTGCACAATTATATGTGTTAATTAATGCACATGTAAGTATATGCAGTATGTACAATGCATGTCATGACAATCCTGAGGATCACTCTTATCCTCATCATGTAAACACTCACATTTCCAATCTCATATAAGTATCGTTTGTACTTATGATTTATACCTCAATAAAACCATTAAAATCTAATTTCATAACTCATTTGGTCAAATTCAAGTTTTTCCTAAAACACACCTTCAGGTCTACAGTGCATGATTAATCTAACCATGAAAATGAAGTAATTTGACAATCCTTTCTTCTTGAAAGTTATTTTTCCTATCTCTTAAGTATCTAATGACACCAAAATAATTTAATTCGGTTAAGAAATTTGAAAGTTATGACCCAAACATTTCAGACTGTTGATAAGCTAAAACAATATTCTAAAACCAACTTTAATTCAAAATCTGGATTTCTAGCGACAGAACTAAAATTTGATCTCTTCAGACAATTTGTAGCCCTATGCCTATAGTTTACTCTAAATTAAAAATATTTCCATTCGAATAACTCAGCACAAGATATCTTCAAAATATCGTACCAAGTTACATGAAAATACTCCATTCATCAGTTTTTCTGAAATTTCTCGTCATTCTGGTCCCACATTTATCACTCAATCTCTCTCAATTGATTTCAGATGGTTATGATTTTTATTGATGATGTAGATCAATCTAATGGTTTAAGTCCCATGTCATTTGGAGGTCGGGAGAACAAGTTATGGTCAAAAGATCAACAGATGTTCGATATTTTTACTAACCAAGGGAGTCGCTATTATGGATCTACACGATCACAGTTTTGGTAAGCGACTATCAAAGTCGCGAAGTCGCGATCATGCTAGTCTCCTGAATATAAAGGAAAGTCGCGATCGTGCTTCCAAGAACGCGATTCTTCTTCTTTCTTTTATTCTGAACCATCTTCTCTAACTTATCTACTCTTCAATTTTGACTTCCATGCAACCCAACATATTCAAAACATATTAAAAGAATCAAGAATTAACACCATTATCAAAAACTAAAAAAATTCATTCTATGTCTCATTTTTTTTCTGCATTCTGTTCAACTTCTTCTTTTCTTTTGCTCTTTCTAACATTTCTAATTTTGATTATACTGTCATTTTCTCTTCATTTTGAATCTCATTTTTCTCAAACATTCAGAAACAAAAATCCAAAATCCATGCTTCAACGAAACCATCAAAAATAGAAAATGACCATTTGTGCATTTCCTTCATTTTCTGCGTTTTCTATTTTTTTTTGCTGCATCTTCCATTTTCTGTATTCTCCCATTTCTTCTCTAAATATCATTTAATCATTCATTCTCATCTCTAAACATCACCATACACCTATCTGTTAACTCTAAATTCATTTTTTAATCATCTCCTAAACACCACAGAACTCACATATCCACAATAGTAACACTTATTCGTTTAACACTAAAACAGAGCATATATAAGAATATCAACTTTCATAAATTTCTGCACTAATTTCATACACGTTTTGATTGATCTTTCAACTAAAAAATCATTTTAAAACACTCTTATGACATATTAATCATCGAATACGTAAAAACAACAAATCCATGTTTTCATCTTAAACCCATAGTGTTTATGAAATAACCATTTTGTCATGATCATGTAATGACAAATATATCACCAAATTTGATTCATATTTCTACCACTCATAAGGATTTACATGATACTTCCTTCTTAAAACTTCAGATTCTTCAAAAACTCAAGAAACCCTAATCTTCATGTAACTCACATACACCTTATAAAAGTTTGGTAAGCTTCGGTTTTTCTTAAGGATAGTGAAAGAAAATAGCAAAGTTGAAGTGGGAATGAACCAATAAAACAAGGTATGGCTTTAGTGAAGGTTTGATGAAAAACTTTGTGTAAAAGAGGAAATTTGAAGGAAAAGACTACGAAGAAGGAGATGAGGATGAAAACACTGTGTACTTAGTCTTTCAAGTTCAAAGGACATTTAACTTGGTCTTTCTAAAGAAATTGAATAGTAAATCTTAACTAGGAAAGTGACACTTGTCACTTATTTATCTTCTAAGGTAGTAAACTAAGTTCTTATTGAACTAGTCCCATATTCTCATCTTTTTATACCAGTTATCTCTAAATTTTCCAATAACATCTTCACAAATTCTAAAGTCATCTCTAAATTTTCAAAGTCATTTTAAAAAATTCTCCAATGTCATTTATTTTCTTATTTCTATTTTCATCCATTGATTTGCTCGCCAAGTGGCATTTCTCCTAGTTTAATAGTATTCAACCTTTTTGGAAAATTTTCCTAAAATTCTCCAAAAAATTCTAAATCACTAAACACACCTTCCATTTTAATTTTCAATACAAATAAACCCCAATTTTCAATAATATTCACATTCCACATATATAAATCAATCAAACCAAGAATTCATCATTGAATGCATGTACAATTATTTTCATGTGCAAAAATTCAACATTCACGTGTATGTGCATATCATATATTGCATGAGCATGGAATGCATTTTCTAATCTCTCAATAATCTCTCATATTTACTATTCTAACCTTAACCTAGGTAACGGGATGTTACAACTCTCCCCTCCTTAAAAGAAATTTTATCCTCGAAACTCTTACCTAATTGTTCAAACAAGTGGGGATATTGTCTCCTCATATGCTGTTCGAACAAGTGGGGATATTTTTTCCTCATAAGCTCCTCCATTTCCCATGTGGCTTCCTCAGTTGAGTGATTCCTCCAAAGGACTTTCACCAATGGAATGACTCAGTTCCTTAACTGCTTGATCTGAGATCCCACAATCTTGATCAGCTCCTTAATATAGCTTCAGTTACTAGCAACCTCAATCTCCTGAGTTGACATCACATGTGTCGGATCTAATCGGTATCTTCGGAGCATACTCACTTGAAACACATTATGCAATTGAGACATTTCATTCGGTAGAGCCAACTTATATGCCAAAGGTCCTATCCTCTTAAGGATCTCATAAGGACCAATGTACCTAGGGCTCAACTTGCCCTTTTTATCAAATCTCAACACTCCTCTCCAAGGTGATACTCTCAAAAATACTCTATCTCCCACACTGTATTCAATCTCCCTTTGATGTTGATCTACATAACTCTTCTGTCTATCTTGGGCCGTTTTAATTCAGCTTTAGATCAACTTCACCTTGTCTACTATATCTTGCATCAACTATAGGCCTTCAACCATTCTTAAGCCTTCTTCATCCCAATATAATGGCGACCAACATTTTCTATCATACAGTGCCTTGTACAATGCCATTATGATACTACTGTGATAGTGGTTATTGTATACAAATTCTATCAGTGCCATATACTGATGCCAAGCTCTTTGAAACTCCAATGCATAAGTTCTGAGCATATCCTTAACATTTTTAATTGTCCTCTTACTATGTCCGTCTGTTCGAGGATGAAATGTAGTACTAAAGTTTAAGCTTATACCCATGATAGATTGCAAGCCCTTCTAGAATCTCGAAGTAAATCTGGGATTCCTGTCCGATCCAATGGACATTGAAACCCCGTGTAGTCTCACCACCTTATTCACATATCTTTAGGCCAACTGATCTAGTGAGTTATTTTGTCTTCCTGGTAAGAAGTAGGCTGACTTAGTCAGTCGGTCTACTATAACCCATATAACATCGTTCTGCCTTGGAGTCTTAGGCAATCCCATGATAAAGTCCATAATGATCCGCTCCTATTTCCACTCCGAAATGGGCAATGAATGTAGCTTCCCTACTGGAACCTGGTGTTCAGCCTTAACTTGCTGGAACGCTATACATTTAGATGCATACTCCACCATTTACTTTTTTTACTCTGGGATACCAAAAATGCTGCTTAAGCGTGTTATACATCTTGGTAGTACCAGGATGCATAGTATAAGCGGCCATATAAGCTTTCTCAAGAATTTCCTTTCTCAAATCATCCACATTAGGTACACATAGCCTCTATTTCAACCATAATGTTTCATCCCTCAACTCAAACTTGAAATCCGGATTCATCTTCATTTTCTTTATAAATGTCACCATATTAGGATCTTTCCCCTAGACCTTTCTGATTTTATCATACAGCATGGTCTCAATTTCAAAGTAGCAATCAGTGCCTCATCTTGCTCTAGATTCAACTCCATATTCAGAGCTCTCAAATTAATCAAGTTAGGTAACTTCGATAACTGAATCTTAGCTACACTAGCATTAGAATTTTTGCTCAAAGCATCAACCACCACATTAGCTTTACCTATGTGGTACTCAATTGTGCAATCATAGTCTTTCAGTAACTCAATCCATCTCCTCTGTCTCAAGTTCAACTCCTTCTGACTCAATAGATACCTCAAACTCTTATGATCTATATAAATCTGGAAAGTCTCTCTATACAAGTAGTGTCTCCATATCATTAGAGTAAAGACAACTGTAGCTATCTCTAAATCATGTACCAGATAATTAATCTCATGAGACATTAATTGTCTCGATGTATAGGCGATCACTTGCTATACTGCATCAATACATATCCCAATCCTTGATGTGAAGCATCACTATATACCACATATCCTCCGATCCCCAATGGAATAGTCAGCACCAGTGTAGAGTCAACCAATGTTTTAACTCCTCAAAGCTCTTATGACACTCCTCATTCCATCTGAACACTACATTCTTCCTTAGAAGTTTTATTAAAGGGGATGAGATCAGAGAAAACCCCTCAACAAACCTCTGATAATATCCGACCAATCCTAGGAAGCTTCGAATTTTAGACACATTCCTTAGAGCTTCCCAATTCATCACTGCCTCTATCTTCCTTGGATCCACTTGTATGCCCTGTCCAGTCACTATATGTCCCATAAACACTACTTGATCACACTTACTGAATTTGGCATACAATTACTTTTCCATCATAATTTGTAAAATGACTCTCAAATGTTCAACATGCTCTTCTCTACTCTTAGAATACACTAAAATATCATCTATGAACACAATTCAAAATGATCCAGGTAGGGTTGAAATACCTTATTCATTAAGGCCATAAAAGCAAATGGGGCATTAGTTAACCTAAACGACATTACTAAGAACTCGAAGTGCCCGTACTTGCTCCTAAATGCACTTTTAGGTACATCTACCTCTGCTATCTTCAGCTGATAGTACCCAAATCTCAAATCCAGCATAGGAAATACTTGAGCTCCCTATAGCTGATCAAGAAAATAATCAATTCTAGGCAACGGGTACTTGTTCTTCACTGTCACCTGATTCAGTTGCCTATAATTGATGCATAACCTTAAAGTCCCATCTTTCTCCTTCACAAACAAGACTGGAGCTCCCCAAAGTGAAACACTGGGTCTTATAAAACCCTTTATTAGGAACTCCTGAAGTTAAGCCTTTAACTCCTTCAGTTTTATAGGTGCCATCCTATATGGAGGAATAGATATAGGGGTAGCACTTAGAACTAGATCAATGGTGAACTTTGTTTCCTGATCTGGAGGTAAACCAGTTAGCTCGGCGGGAAACACATCTAAGAATTCCCTAACCACGAGAATGTCTTGCTCATTCTGCTCAGCTCTAGTATCAATGACATGGGCTAGATAGGCCTTTCATCGACCCTGCATCAACCTCAATGCACTCATGAAGGATATCATCCTAGCTAGCACTGCTCGACTAATTCCTCTGAATATTACTCTCGGTTGACCAGGAGATTCTAGTACTAACTCCTTGGTATAGCAGTTAATGACAGCCTATGAGCAGTGAGCCAATCCAAGCCTAAGATAATATCTATCTCTCTCAACTACAATATAATCAGATCTACTTTAACTTTGCTTGATCAATCCAAACCAAGCACCCTTTGTAGACCTCTCCTATAACTGTAGTACTACCTAGAGGTGTACTCACCTCTAATCCATATTGTAGTAGCTCCCTATCATAATGCAGACTAGATGCCAGATGCAATGTAATAAATGAATACGTAGATCCTGGATTTAGCAATGCAAATTCTTCAAAGTTATAAAGAAGAAGCGCGCTTATAACGACATCCGGAGAGTCCTAAGCCTCTTGCCTAGTCATAGCATAGACTCGTGCTTGGGACTGCGGTCGGCTGCTTTGCACCTTAGTCCGCATAGAAGGACTCACAGAGCTCACTCTGCCTCTATCTCTTCCTCTCTATCCGGACACATTACCTCTGCTCTGCTGGACCCTAACATCACTCCCAGATCTCCCACTCACACCAGATTGGGCTCCAACAACGACAGGATAATCTCTGATTTTGTGCTCTAAAGAGCCACATCCAAAATAAACTCTCGACAAAGTCCAGCACTCTTCACCGTGCCTCTTCCCACAATGCTCACACATGGGCCACTGGCTTTGCACTGTACCTCTTCCTCTGCAAGCCTGTGTAAACCTACCCCTTTGTCTGAATCCTGACTGCCTTGATCTAGCTAGTGGTCTAAAAGATTTATTTTGAAGCTTACTGAATCTTCAGCCAAAACCACTTTGACTCTCACTCATCTTTTCATTCTGGACCCTTGCCTAGTCTCTTCTTGCCTCTCTCTCAGTAGCAGCTCAATCTTGATAGAAACAGCTCTCAACTCGGTGAAACTACTCAAGTTATAAATTGCCAACCTTGTTTTGATCTCCATATTGAGTCCATCCTTAAACCTCTTACACTTGTCCTCTTTGGTAGGGATCATAGTAGTCGCATAGCCCATAAACTCATTGAACCTGATCTCATATTTTACCACTGACGTCCTACCCCGCTTCAAATCTAGGAACTCCTTCATCTTCCAGTCCAAGTAAATCTTGGGTATGTAGTTTTCTTTGAAGACCCTTAGAATGTCTTCCCATTTCAGGTGGCAAGGCCTGGTGGTACTGCTTGGGACAGTCTTCCACCATTAGTAAGATGGGCCCTACAGTAAGGACATTGCATGGTCGAACCTCTCGTCCGGCTCACAGTCCATCTGATCAAAACCTCTTTCTGTCCTTTCTAACCATGCTTCGACCTTAGCAGGGTCTGTGCTGCCATAGAAATCCACAGTCCCTTGCTTCCGTAGCCTATCATACCTCCTCTCCTTTCTCTCGAGAACTCTTAGAGGTATCTCCTTTGGTCGAGGTACTGAGGACCCCCTAATGGCTCCTATCGATCCTAGGTTAGCTGGTTTCCCCAATCGATCACCTAGGGCAAATGACCTATAACAAACAATAACTTCAATCATTATCCACATTTCTCACGATATATCATGCTTAACATTCCTAAAATGCTCTGATATCACCAAATATGGTGCCCCCTTGCCTTAGGATACATACCTGGACACCCTGCGGACATTCCAGTACATAACCTATGATAATGGCATGCTACGATCAATTATAACATTCACTTAACATGACATCATCTATCTTTATTCTCTTATGAAACATCATCAATAAATTTGCAATATTTTAAAACCACAATTTCTTTATTTCATTTCATAAAAATCCAATGTCTACAGTTTATCTTTCAATATCCATACATATACAACATCATAGCCTAATACAAAAAGTGCTACATGAAAGAGGAAATATACAAAATCTATCTAATCTGTCCATATCCAGCTGACCAACCCTTAAGCCATTTCTTCTTGTTCCCAAAGGTAAAAGTGTCCCTCAGTAGCTAAAGTCGTCCCTCAGTCCTGAAAAGTCAACGTTGCAATTTGGTGAGTTTTGCGAACTCAATGAGGTAACCATCATCGATGGTTCACTCAATTCATGCATCACATCAATACAGGTAACATATTATTAACATATTTTTGCATATTCATAAAATATCACATTTCACTTTTAGAACAATCATCATAATCCTTTCATTCATATACAATACACATATCAAGTATAAATGCAATGCATGTGAGACTCACTTTCATTTATTATTGTCGTTGTGACTGCGTGTCTTTTTACTAGCTCATATCGCTTATTAGATACCAAGCTGTGTCAAATTATGTCCCACATCCCTTAGTGGATACCTAGTACATTTACAATTGAGCCTGAGGCTCTAATCACAATCCGAGCTTTAAGCTCTTTATTTTGGCTACTATGGTCACAACTTCCTTTATTTTACATGTATTCATGCATTGAATGTTTCAAATAACATATTCTCAGTCAATCACATGATTGCACATTCACATTCAGATCACATTTATCATCGGTCTTCAGTCTAGCATTCAACATAATTGTTGAGCAATATTTATTTCATTACATTCACATACAAGTAGCACTTCAATATCTCATTCATATATCACAATCATTGGACCTTCATTTTCCGGAATCAACATAATCAAATCACATTCATTCATAATTCAAACATAATATAAAACAAACAATTTATTGAGTAAGATCGTCTAGGTTACTCACAAGTCGCTCTCGAAGCTAATGCCTCGAAGTTCCAGCAACATCTGGATGTTGATGTTCCAGTTGCTCCTCTATATCACACAATAAACACATATCACAATTTGCACAATTATAAGTGTTTATTAATGCACATGTATGCATATGCAATATGCACAATGCATGTCACAACAATCCCGAGTATCACTCTATTATCCTCATCATGTAAACATTCATATTTCCAATCTCACATAAGTATCATTTATACTTATGATTTATATCTCAATAAAACCATTAAAATCTAATTTCATAACTCATTTGGTCAAATTCAGGTTTTTCCTGAAACACATCTTCGAGTCTACAGTGCATGATTAGTTTGACCATGAAAATGAAGTAATTTGACAATCCTTTCTTCTTGAAAATTGTTCTGCTATCTCTTAAGTTTCTAATGACACCAAAATCATTTAATTCGGTTTGGAAATTTGAAAGTTATGACCCAAACATTTCAGACTATTCATAAGATGAAACAACATTATGAAACCAACTTTAATTCAAAATCTGGATTTCTAGGGATAGAATTAAAATTCGATCTCTTTAGAAAATTTGTCTCCCTATGTCTCTAGTTTACTCCAAAAAAAATCATTCCATTAGATAACTACAACATAAGATATCTTCAAAATACCAAAGCAAGTTATATGAAAATACTCTAGTCACCTGTTTTTCCAGAATTTCTCATCATTCTTGTCCCACATTTATCACTCAATCTCTCTCAATTGATTTCATATGTCTATAAATTTTGGTGAATATGTATATCAACGTGTTTGGAATCTAATGGTTTAAGTCTCATGTCATTTAGAGATCAGGAGAATCAGTTATATTCAAAAGATCAACAGATGTTCAATATTTTTACCAACGAAGGAAGTCGCGAT
The DNA here is from genome assembly GCA_027568895.1 of Erythroxylum shatona. Taxonomy (NCBI): domain Eukaryota; kingdom Viridiplantae; phylum Streptophyta; class Magnoliopsida; order Malpighiales; family Erythroxylaceae; genus Erythroxylum; species Erythroxylum shatona. The sequence goes on along the minus strand of JAOSBK010000009.1, from coordinate 24,131,776 downwards.
TGTTCATCTGCACGATCGCAATTTTGGTGAGTGACTATCATGCACGATCTCAAGTTTTCACTCAAAGTTGCAATCTTGCTCTAGCAAGATCGTGAGTCTCTTGAATATAATGGAAAGTCAAAATCGTGCAGAAGCACGATCGCGCTTTCCTTCTTCTTCTCCAAGAACGCGATTCTTCTTCTTTCTTTTATTCCAAACCATCTTCTCTAACTTATCTACTCTTCAATTTCGACTTCCAGGCAACCCAACATATTCAAAACATATCAAAAGAATCAAGAATTTACACCATTAACAAAAACTAGAAAAATTCATTCTATGTCTCTGTTTTTTGCATTCTGTTCAACTTCTTTTCTTTTGCTCTTTCTAACCTTTCTAATTTTAGTTATATTGTCATTTTCTCTTCATTTTCAACTCTCATTTTACTCAAACATTCAAAAAAAAAAATCAAAATCCATGCTTCAATGAAACCATTAAAAACAGAAAATGACCATTCATATATTTCCTTTATTTTCTGCGTTTTCTATTTTTTTGCTGCATCTTCCATTTTTCTACATTCTCCCATTTCTTCTCTAAACATCATTTGATCGTTCATTCTCATCTCTAAACATCACCATAAACCTGTCTCTTAACTCTAAATTCATTTTTTTAATCATCTCCTAAACACCACAGTACTCACGTATACACAACAGTAACATTATTCATTTAACACTAAAACAAAGCATATATAAGAATATCAACTTTTATAAATTTTTGCACTAATTTCATACACGTTTTCATTGATCTTTCAACTCAAAAAAATCATTTTAAAACACTCGTATGACATATTAATCATCGAATATGTAAAAACCACAAATCTATGTTTTCATCTTAAACCCACAGTGTTCATGAAATAACCCTTTCATCATGATCATGTAATGAGAAATATATCACCAATTTTGATTCATATTTCTACCACTCATAAGGATTTACATGATACTTACTTCTTAAAACTTCAGATTCTTCAAAAACTCAAGATGTCCTAATTTTCATGCAACTCACGTACACCTTATAAAAGTTGGCAAGCTTTGGTTTTTCTTAAGGTTAATGAAAGAAAATAGCAAGGTTGAAGTGGGAATGAACTAATAAAACGAGGTATGACTTTAGTGAAGGTTTGATGAAAAACTTTGTGTAAAAGAGGAAACTTGAAGGAAAAGACTACGAAGAAGGAGATGAGGGTGAAAACACTGTGTACTTGGTCTTTAAAGTTCAAAGGACACTTAACTTAGTCTTTCTAAAGAAACTTAATAGTAAATCTTAACTAGGAAAGTGACATTTGTCATTTATCTATCTTGTAAGGCAATAAACTAAGTTCTTATTGAACTAGTCCCATACTCTCATCTTTTTAAACCAATTATCCCTAAATTTTCCAATAACATCTTCTCACAAATTCTAAAATCATCTCCAAATTTTCAAAGTCATTTTAAAAAATTCTCCAATATCATTTGTTTTTTATTTCTATTTTCATCCATTGATTTACTCTTCAAGTGACATTTTTCCTAATCTAATAGTATTTAACCTTTTTGGAAAATTTTCCTAAAATTCTTCAAAAAGTTCTAAATCACTAAACACACCTTCCATTTTAATTTTCAATACAAATAAACCACAATTTTCAATGATATTCACATTCCACATATATAAATCAATCATACCCAGAATTCGTCAGTGAATGCATGTACAATTATTTTCATGTGCAAAAGTTCAACATTCACGTGTATGTGCATATCATATAATGCATGAGCATGGAATACATTTTCTAATCTCTCAATAATCCCTCATATTTACTATTCTAACCTTAACCTGGGTAGCGAGATGTTATAGATTATTTCTATCAATAATATGAATAATATCTTATGGTCTAAGAACTAAAGAAAAGAGTCTTTAGTTATTATGAAGTTAGATCATATTTGAGTCTAGTTATCAATAGAGGAGAGAATAAGGAAAGAAATTCTGAAACAAGAACACCTCACAATGCAATTCAAAAGATAAAGCTATTCGATAATTTAATTGTAAAGAAAAAGGTAACTTTAAAATGGACTGTATATAGCCGAAGGAGGAACAAAAAGGAAACAAATGTAAAAGTAAGCGTTGCTAGAGTCTAGGAGAGCTCAGATGAAGAGGATGGAAGAGATAAAAATATTTTAGTTATAAGTAATTATGATTCTATAATTTGTGGGTAATTGACACTAGTATGGTTTATAATATAACTTTGAATAAGGATTGATTATATTCTTTTAAAGAATAAAATGATACTTTAGATTGTGTAATGATAGAGAGCAAGCTTTCAAAAACAATAGTTTAGTGTAAACCAAAATGCATAATAGGATTGTTAGGACATTGGATACTTAATATGTTCCTAAAATTTGAAGCCAATATGATTTTTATAAGTACTTTGAATAGTTAAAGGTACAAGTTTTCTAGTAATAATGATCAACTTAACGTGATAAAGGATGGGTTGGCTATGATGAAAGGAAAATTATAACACAACATGTATTTATGAAAGGAAAATTATAACACAACATGTATATCTTAATGGAAAAGATAGTAATGAGATCAGTGACTATGTCTCAATCTCTACGATAAAATGAAGATAGTATTGCAGATCAGTGACATATGTTGTTGAGTCATCTTAGTGAGTGATAGGTGAGAGAACTTCATAAAAGGAGTTTATTGGAGGATGGCAAATATGTGAAGGTAGACTCCTATAAATTTTATGTGTTTGGTAAAGAGAATAGGGTAACTTTCAAAGATATAGTATTGGGAGAGCGATATATATTGAGAACAACATATGGAAAGGACATGTGAGAATCAACAATGAGCAGTCCTATCTAAAAAATGCTATTATAATAGCTTGAAACATATGTTAAGTGGGCCAATGGGGCAAAAATTTTAAGTTAGGAGATAAAATATGTTAAAAAGAAAGCATCAACATGATATAGTCAAGGATAAAGCAAGATAGATCATTAGGCAACCCATGATATATAATTGAGAAGACTAGGTCTCATATACTCTTATCATCAGTGATGGGAATGTAATTATCTTTTAGGAGACTAAGAAGAGTCATGAGAAAGATATATGAATGGTGCTATAGTGATGGATGAGAGGTTTCACAAGATTAAAAAATTAATAGCATCTAGTCAGAACTTATTAAACAAAGGTTCATACTTTAGAGGATGCAACTGTTATGCTGATAAAGTCATTGCCCACAGAAAAGTTCAAGCATAACTTGAACTTGGTGATTGCTCACATAACTTAAAACTCTTAGGGTAAAGTATGACATAATGATTTTAGTTAGATGTTGGAGAATCCAAATCAAGGCGGATAAGTGTTTTTTCTTATTACAAGGGAAAGAGGCAGAGAGAATGTTAATGACCTTTAAAGAGTCTACTTCGACGACGATGCGTCTATAGCCCAAGTCCCAGGCCAACGTGAGGACTGAGAAGACGACCCAAAATTATGTAGATAAGGGCAAACCCCTCCCAATATGTTGCTGAGACCCACCACACCACTTTCCATTACTATCTCTAATTAATCCTCCAGCTGAGGCCATAGATGACCCTTGTTTGAAAGCCCCATCTGAATTTAATTTCACCCAACCCTCCAACGGTTTAGTCCAACCTACTAAACTCCCCACAGACATGCCCTGGGTCGGGAAAACATAATTTTCCATAGTTCTAGCTCGACCAATCCATTCTACGTAGTCCAGTATTGTTAGTAGTGTGCCCTAGTCCAATGGACATATGTGATTTATGTATTAACATTATGATTTGTTAATAATATGTTATGAGATATTCCTTTCATATATGCATGTATTTCGTTTATGTAATGTGATTTACATTCTAAGAATGGTATTAGACTTATGTCATCAAGTATGTGACTTGATAGTAAAACTATAAGCGTTATAACACTATTCTAGACTGTCCCTGGTCGATCATTATTGGTGGAACAATAATGAATTAAGGCTAGTAT
>JAOSBK010000009.1:24100151-24113603 GCA_027568895.1 Erythroxylum shatona | reverse complement strand
GAGATATGGATTTGTGTATGGAATTGAAATGTGAATTTGTGTATGGATATGGCATGTAAATTGTATATGGATGAGATAAGTTGAGTTCGAATGTAATGTATTGAAAGAAGTTTTCTGTTTAAGTTAATGAAATTTGTATATGAATTGTTGGTATATAGATATGTGTGTGAGATTTTTATGGAAAAGAAGAATAAGATTTTTTTTAAATGATGAGATATGGTTTAGACCCAGTTGTCTACGCGGAATGATGTAGCTCGTCTTTATAGTTTTCCAACGTTTTTAAAGTATGTGTTTTTGGATGTCGGAGTTAAAAGTTTTGACCTTAAACTTTTTGATTTCTTTGGTTTTTGCCCACGTTTGTTTGACGAGAAATTCTGCGTACACGCTTTATGATTCCAAAGGTTGGGCTCCGGAAACGGGTCGCAACAGGTGGCATGCTAGAATAGTCAAATACTCAAAACTCAGTATAAAATTTTCAAAAATAACACACGCATATACGAAAATCAAGAATCAAATTAAGCCCAGTCTTTTCTTTCTTAAACATCAAATTTTTTTTATTATTATTACACTTTGATCAATCTTATTTGCAAAACATATCCAATTTGGAAAGTTATTACAAAACAGAATTATTTAAATACACATGATACAATCATTGCGGAAAACACAATTAGATACAGAAATACAGAAATAAGAAATAAAAATGCAAATGCAAACTGATCCCGACCTCTATCTCTTACTTGAATGCAGTGGGTATACTCCCATTTACCTAATGGGGTACTCTTCTGAGCCTGAAAAATATTGCAAATTTTGGGTGAATTTTGCAAACTCAGTGAGTGACCATCCTTGATGGCTCACTCTATCATATATCACATACAATTAATATAATCATATAATTCACATCATTTCATTGATAATCATGAATCATTGGATATCACTTGAGCATTCATTTCACAATTCATATTCAACACATATCGCATTCAGAAATCAGTCAGCTATTTAAATCATAACTATCATATGCATATATAGTGCTCATGAGACACATTTTCAGTTGTTATTATTGTAACCAAGTGCCTATAACTATTTCATATCTATTGTGGATACTAGGCTCAATGATAACTGTCCCGTATCCGTTTGGGATTCCGGGCTTATTTTACAAAGTGAACCTTTGGCTCTTAATCACTTTCTAAGCTTTAAGCTTTTTTTACTGGTGACTCCTATCACAATTGCCTTTGTCTTTTATGCATTCATGAAATGGAATGGATATTCACAAATTCTCAATCAATCACATGATTTCACATTCACATTCAGAACACATTTATCTTCGGACCTTAGTCCAGCATGTAACAAAAATATTTGAGTAACATTTATTTCTTCATATTCACATACAAGTAGGACTTTAGTATCACATTCAAGCATTAGAAACCTCGGACCTTCATTGTTAGGAATGAACAAAATCAAATCACATTCATAAGCTAATTCAAAATATAGTCTAACACAAACAATTAATTAAGTGAGACCATCTAGGTTACTCACAGATCGCTCCAGAAGCTATTGTCTGAATTCCCAGAAACATCTGGATGATGGCGCTCAATATGCTCCTCTATATCTTGTAAAATACATTTAAACACATCACAATTTTGCACAATGATATGAGTATTCATTTATGCACATATAAGTATATAAAAAATGCACAATGCATGTTCAATAACAATCCCGGGTATCTTTCTATTATTCACGTCACAATAACATTCAAATATCAAAACTCACTTAAATGTCATTTGTACTTAGGGTTAATACCTCAATAAAACACTTTGAATCTAATTGATCATTTCAAAATTTTCCAAAACAGACTTTCGGGTTAACTTTTCATGATTATTTTCAAAGCTGTGTAAGAAAGTTGGTCGTAGCGAAAGTGTCCCGAGAGGAATCCTCTTAAAATCCTACAAATTAGCCAAGTTGAAACAAGGAGTTGGCCGCGGCGAACTTTCATAGAAAGCATAATCAGTGAACATGTTACTGCTACATTTTTCAGCACTCATCTTCCAATTTTCCAAATTTTACACCTAACACAACTTGTACAAATATCACTTTTTTTCTACTTAATTTACTCTTCATTCTCAACTCCATTTTAACTCAATATCATTCACAAATAAATCATGATCTATATTTGATCATTAACTTAAAAATAGAACATGTGCATATACCATTCATCATCAATTTTCTGCACTCATCCTAGCACTATTATGATGACCATTCTAACTTTAAAACATCTCTAAAACAATTTATGAATTATTACTTATCATACATATTGAAAAGTAAGACATTTACATCAACTATTCATCACTCACATTTATCATACATAAAACACCATTTTATGCAATTTAACCTCTAACTATCATCATAAAAGCTTCATTAAACACTACCCATGAAGATTTACAAGCTACTTGATTTAGCTTCCAATTCTTCAAACTTTTCAAGAACACCAAGAATCCCTAATTTTCATGCATCCCACATACATCATCATGGAGATTGGAAGGCTTAGGTTTTCTTATGGCAATAAAAAAGATAACATGAAGGAAGTATTAATTAAAAGATGAAAGAGTTGGTTCAACGTTAGTGGAGGCTTGATGAATTAAATCAAAGAGAAGAAGAGAAGCCACGAAGAAGTTGAAGAAAGCATAAGAGAATCGTGAGAAATCTGACAAGGGTGGTCTTTTAGTTAAAAGAATAGTGATCTTAAGACATGGCTTGGCAAGTGACACTTGTCACTTGCCACATGTCCAATTCTTATAACTTTAAACTAGGTTCTTTCATTTAACTAGTCCAATTAAATCCAATTCCTACTCCAATTGTCTCTTAATTTTCAATGACACTTGTAACTAACTCCTAAGGTCATTTATCAAAATTTTGATTGCCATTTAATAGTTAATTCATTTGTCTTGCCACTTGGCATTTTTCTTAGTCCAAAATTACTTAAATTTTTAGAAATTTTCCTAAAATTCAAAAAAATTATAAATCACTAAATACACTCTCCAAATTAGTTTTCAACATATAAAAATCACAATTCTCAACATAATCACATTTATAAACAATTATACTCGGAATATGTCAATGAATGCATGTACAATTATTTTAATGTGCAAAAGTTCAATATTCACGTGTATGTGCATGTCATATTAGGCATGAGCATGAAATGCACTTTTTAATTTCTTAATAATCTCTCATATTTATTATTTTAGTCTCAACATGGGTAACGAGATGTTACACAATCAGTAGTAGGGATCATCGTGGAAGGATCTTCGGGTTAGGTTCATTTGCGAACACATGTTATTCGCAATCCTCCATGTCCAGTACAACAACATCTAGTATATGGTCGATAACTAATGAAGTCAATGAGCTTCGAAGCACAGTACAGACATTGATGGAGTACGTAGCTCAGCTCCGTAATAAGGTGGATGAGTTGAAAGGGAGGGGTAGCATGTCAGAGCATCTGCAGTCACTAAGACAATAATGTACTTGTTGTCATTTCATTTGAATTAAAATACTTATTATATACAATTTAATTTTTTTTATTATCAATTAAGATAATTATATATGCATAGATAATTCATAACTGTTGAAATTATGCATTAACCATAAGAACATGAAATAAAATTTAATGTCAGGATTTTTAAAAAATTTTAAAAATATTTACCGACAAAAAATACAAGTACATCAGTAAAATCTATTATATTTATTGATATAACACAAAAAACCGTTGATAAAATCTATGATATTACCGATAGAATAAAGAATCACTGTTGGAAATATTGACAGCCCGTAGCTAACTTTGCCGTCAGGATTTGTTGAACCATCAGTATATTCATCGACGGTTTTGTCATAATCGTCGGCAATGTTACCAACGGAATAACCAATACTGTCTGCAAATATTCTGACAAAAACAAAACAACTGTAGGTAAATTTACCGATGATCACAGCCAGTTGTCAGTATATTCATCGACGGTTACATAAGTGTTCATCGTTAAATTTAGCTATGATTGTTTTTATGTCTTTATCCATCGGTTAATTCCGTTGCTAATTTTTATTACCGAAGGAATCCCAAGGTTTTCCCTTTGAGTAGAAAGGTTATTTTAGACTCGAAAGTAAGTGTCAAAAGAAATTATTTACAAGTCGTTTAAACAACTTGAAAAAAAGTATTAAAAGAGATCATTTACAAACCGTTATATCAAAAGCAGTGTTTTATACCTTAAAGATGACAAAAAATAAATATACAAAAGATTACATTTCAAATTTTAATTAGATCATCTTGGATCTATAAGTTTTGAAGGTTAAAATTGAGAATAAAGATTAAGCTATGAAATATATTTTTTGTTCCTTACCTAATTCATATGAAAATTTTATTAATATTATATTATATGAGAGAGAGATTATTTCTATCAATAATATGAATGATGTCTTATGGTCTAAGAACTAAAGAAAAGAGTCTTTAGTTATTATGAAGTTTGATCACATTTAAGTCTGAATATCAACAGAGGAAAGAATGAGGAAAGAAATTCTGAAACAAGAACACCTCACAATCCAAATCAAAAGATAAAGCTATCCGATAATTTAATTATAACGTAGCTTTAAAATTGACTGTATATAGCAGAAGGAGGAAAAAAAGAAAAGGAAACAAATGTAAAAGTAAGTGTTGCTAGAGTCTAGGAGAGCTCTAATGAAGAGGATGGAAGAGACAAAAATATTTTGGCTATAAGTAATTCTGATTCTATAATTGGTGGGTAATTGACAGTAGTATGGTTTATAATATAACTTTCAATAAGGATTGATTATATTCTTTTAAAGAATAAAATGATACTTTAGATTGTGTAATGATAGAGAGCATACTATCAAAAACAATAGTTTAGTGGAAACCCAAATGCATAATAAAATTGTTAGAACATTGGATACTTAATATGTTCCTAAATTTTAAAGCAAATATGATTTTTATAAGTACTTCTAATAGTTATAGGTATAAGTTTTTTAGTAATAATGATCAACTTAAGGTGATAAATGATGGGTTGACTATGATGAAAAGAAAATTATAACACAACATGTATTTATGAAAGGAAAATTATAACACAACATGTATATCTTAATGGAAAAGATAGTAATGAGATTAGTGACTATGTCTCAATCTCTAGAATAAAATGAAGATAGTATTGCAGATTAGTGACATATGTGGTTGACTCATTTTAGTGAGCGATAGGTGAGAGAACTTCATAAAAGGATTTTATTGAAGCATGGCAAATATATGAAGGTAGACTCCTATAAATTTTATATGTTTCTTAAAGAATATAGGGTAACTTTTAAATATATAGTATTAGGAGAGTGATATATATTGAGAAAAGCATATAGAAAGGACATGTGAGAATCAACAATGAGCAGTCCTATCTCAAAAATGCTATTATAATAGCTTAAAACATATGTTAAGTGGGCCAAAAAATTTAATGTAGGAGATAAAATAATGTTAAAAAGAAAAGATTAACATGATATAGTCAAGGATAAAGAGAGATAGATTATTAGGCAACCCATGATATATAATTGAGAAGATTAGGTCTCATATACTCTTATCATTAGTGACGAGAATGCAATTGTCTTTTAGGAGACTAAGAAGAGTCATAAGAAAGATATATGAATGGTGCTATAGTGATGGATGAGAGGCTTCACAAAATTAAAAAATTAATAGCATCTAGTCAGAACTTATTAAACAAAAGGTTCACACTTTAGAGGATGCAATTATTATGCTGATAAAGTCATTGCCCATAGAAAAGTTCAAGCATAACTTGAACTTGGTGATTGCTCACATAACTTGAAACTCTTTGTTGGACTCCATTTCTAGAGATCAACTCCGAGATCATAAAATGTAAGTGTCTTTCCCTGTAGGGTTATTTCAATTTAATCTCCTTAACCATCATCGTTTCATCTTCATTCTCCGATACTATAAGTGTTGGGTCCTATTTCCACCCTCGTGAGACTTGTGCCCGACGTCAGAATTGACATCTGAACACGTATCCTACAAGGGGGCATCCTCACACCCGTCAGTCACTAAAACATGAAAGGTGCGATCATGAGGAGGGAAGGTGTGATCACAAGAGTGTTTGGTGTGATCACGAGAGTGCCTGGTACGATCGCGACCGAAGCTGTCTCGTATATACATCTTATGAGACATCACTAACTTCAAATGATGATAACTTTCACCTCCGATGTCCAAAAATTTAATATTTTAAACTGTTGGAAAGTTAGAAATACAAGCTACAACTTTTAAGAAGCTAACTTTGTCTAATTCAACCTAGATCAATCTAGTTTTTCCCTTGAATTCCGAACACAAATTTTTCTCTTATGAAAAACTTGAAATTGGCAATGTACAAACTTGGAATGTCATGAGCATAACCATTCAACTACCAACTTTATTCCATTAAACTCTCTAATCTCTACTCATTTGACTCATCACTTACAACTAATTCTCATCATTCACCAAAATCTAATCTTTCTTTTTCCATAACATCTCTTACACACACACACACACACACATCAATAATTCATGTTCAAAATTCATCTTCTCATGTTGATAACTTCTTCAAGTATACCTAATTTTAACTCAACATCATCCATACACAATTAATATTTCATTAACATCAAAAGATAAGCGTTTTACAAAGTTTTAATGGGCATTTCAAGCCACAATACATCAATTTTTCAAAATACAAAAGATACTTGATCAAATAATACTTGAAATGTGACTAAAGCATTGTGTTCTCATAAACTAACATAAAACACAAAAAGATGCAACTTTGGAGTGATGCCTCTACTCTTGATCACTGGATCTCTTTCTCATCACCTGAAGATGGGAAAGAATGCGGGTGAGCTTGAAAGCTCGTGGGTAACAAGTTTATAACGGAAAATAAGCAAAATCATTGAAATGTTCTTTTGCCGTAGAAAATTCATATTGAATTCATGAAATACATAGTTAAAACATCATCACATAAACATAGCATATACATTTAACCATCAAAGCACAACACTCAATTATGCATCATTCTTGACAATTCAAAGATGCAATATACAAAAAAAAAATGGCTTGAGAGTTTTGTGGAATGAAATGGAGAAATCAAAGTTTACACTGTAAACAAAATAACTCCGATTCTCAGGATCTTGTATGCCTTAAGCAGGCAGCCAGGAGAGGGCTCTAGGTCGACGTGCACGTAATTAATAAAACGGGTTTCTCTCTTGCCCAAACAAAAGCACATATTCATGCTCAAATCATTTCACCGTATGCTCATGCTTTCATGTTCTTTTCATTTATAAAAAATGCCATGACATTTTTAAAGGCATAACATAAAATGTTTCAATGCATTTCCTTCTTCATTTCGCAATTGATCAACAAAATTCATATACCAAACATATAGAAATTTCTCAAATAATTCAAATAGCAATCATGCAACATTTATAAAATAATTGAAATAATTTAATTCTCTTGCTTTTGAAAACATAGTCATGGCTTATTACTCAATTATAAACATGTAACCCATATTGAATTTCCTTACTTAATACTTGCTTAAAGATGCTCTCCTCTTGCTCCTTTTGCCTTCCTTAATTTCCTTCATCAATGGCAAAATTTCCAACTCAATAGGAACTCCAATTTGAGGATCCAAAGAAACATATACATAAAATTGATTATAGAAAGCTTAAACCCATGCAATTCTTAAGCTTTAAGAACTAAAACCTTTACTCATATCCAAAAGATTAAGAATGAGCTTGTCTTAAGTTTTCACCAAATGAAGAGTTTCTTGGCTCTAATAAAAATTATTCTCTTCCTTCACCTTTTTCTCTTCTTGAACAACCTCAAAATTTCTCTTGAAAACTAAAAAATAATGAAACCCTAGCTTTTTCCTCCTTCCTTTCTCTCAAAATCGAAACCTTAAATGAACTACCAAAAATGCCCTTCATACAATACACTCTCACTAATTTAATCTAACCAACCTATATAATAAAATCCTACTAATATTTACATAATAATTAACTCAAAAAATTAATCTATCAAGGCCTCAAAATTTGTTTAAGTCATGCTTAACTCAATAAAAATAATAAGAAAAATTTCAGGGGTCAACACTCTTTAGGGTAAAGTATGACATAATGATTTTTAGTTAGATGTTGGAGAATCCAAATCAAGGTGGATAATTGTTTTGAATCATGGGTGAATAGTAAATCCAAAAGTTAACTGGTACTGGATAGGGATATAGGACCGGTAGTGGTCTCGTACTATTTGAGAAATTTCAACGTTGGAAGGAAATCAGTGCTGGAGTCAAATGTGAGATAGGCGCCCAAATTGCGACAATATTTTTGAGGATGTGTGGAAATAAAATTTCATTATCGTTAGACATCTGCAGAAATAGAGTTTTAGGGCACTTAGACTTCTGTAAAAATAAAGTTTTAGTGTACTTAAAACTTCTTATGTGTAGCCCTAGGTTATAAATAGTTAAATACCTTGATAAAAATTTTGTATGCTAAAATATTGGAGGATTGAAAAGGTTATTATCATTTATTATCCTTCTCGTAACAACAAAAGAAGTTTATCTTGGTACTCGCAGACATGACAAACTTTTGTGGTTTCGCTTCATTTATTTTTTTCCTATATTACTTTTATTTGTTCAATAAATGGTATCAAAGTAATTAGTATCGCAATAATTCATATACTAATAATTAGTTTAGTCTTGTAGTCATATACACAGACATATAATCATAATTAATTAATTAACAGTATCGGTTATTTTAACTATGATGCTCCTACCTCTGAAATCATTTTTCATTTATCGATGTTGTATATATGGTTGTTTATATCTGTACTCTTGCTTCTCTCGATCATGTTTTGAAATAATTAAAATTAATAAAGAAAAGGACATTGACGAAGCAGAAGATCATTCCTGAATTCTTTTTTTTAGAATCCTGCAAATCCCAAACTAGATCCAATTCATTCAGCATATTTAGAATAGATGATGCATTATAGATTGGCAATCCATGCGTGATCTTGAAGAATTCCATAACGCAATAATTACAAAGTATTTGAAATCAATGCCTTGAAATCCAGCTCCAGTTACCAAGGTCAAGAATTCCTATATTGTTCGTTCTTTCCCTCCTGGAGTTTGTTTCATTATATGCACGTCCGGTTGGGCCATTCATTTTTAGAAATGGAGGATTATAGATGCTCTCGCTAAACCTATTGACTGCTAAGGTGAAATTTCCGCTTTTGATTCTAGGTTAATTGAATCTCCCACCCCGGGTATTATTTCGAGACATTCCATATATGAGCCTCTTCAAACAAGAATTATTGCTATTGATTCAATGATCCTTATAGGATGTGGTCAGTGAGAATTAATTGTTAGGGACAGACAGACTGGTAAAACTGTCGTAGCCATAGATACGATTCTCAATCAACAATGGCAAAATGTAATGTGTTTATGTAGCTATTGGTCAAAAAGCATCTTCTGTGGCTCAGGTAATAACCACTTTATAGGAAAAAGGGGCAATGGACTACACTATTGTGGTAGCTGAAACGGTAGATTCTCCGGCAACATTACAATATCTCGCTTTTTAAATAGAAGTGGCTTTGGCTGAATATTTTATGTACCGTGAATGACATTCTTTAATTATTTAAGATGATCTTTCTAAACAAGTGCAGGCTTATTGGCAAATATCTCATCTATTATGAAGACCACTGGGTCGTGAGGCTTATCCAGGAGATATTTTTTATTTGCATTCACGCCTTTTGGAAAGAGCCGCTAAATTAAGCTCTAGTTTAGGTGAAGGAAATAAGACTGCTTTACCAATAGTTGAGAGCCAATTAGGAGACGTTTCGGCTTATATTCCTACTAATGTAATTTCTATTATAGATGGACAAATATTCTTATCCGCCGATTTATTCAATGCCAGAATAAGGCTTGCTATTAATGTGGGTATTTCCATCTCTAAAGTGGGTTCTGCAGCTCAAATTAAAGCTATGAAGCTAGTAAATTAAAATTGGAATTGGCCCCATTTGCAGAATTAGAGGCCTTTTCCCAATTCGCTTCTGATCTCGATAAAGCTACTTAGAATTAGTTGGTAGGAGATCAAAGATTATTCGAGTTGCTCAAACAATCTCAATCAGCCCCTTTCACAGTCGAGGAACAGATAATGAATATATGCCTGAACGAATTGTTATCTTGATTCATTAGAAGTTGGCCAAGTAAGGAAATTTCTCGTTGAGTTATTTAACTATTTAAAAACGAATAAACCGCATTTTCAAGAAATCATATCTTCTACCAAAATATTCACTGAAGAAGCAGAAACCCTTTTGAAAGAAAGTATTCAGGAACAGATGGAACCTTTTGTACTTCAGGAGCAAATATAAAGAAATGGGTCCCTGATTGTTCGCCCCAACTTAAAAATGGTATTAAGTATTATGTTATTTAACTAAAAGTATATAAAATAGTAACAAAATATGATAGAGAAATTTGTGTGATGTTAAGATACACATTATGTATCTTATTACTAATTTTGACATTATTTGATAATTGAACTCTCAAGATAATGTTGATTAGTTTCAAATTCTAATCAAGATGGGATAGAATATTCCTTAGATTTAGTTGGTTGATTGTAACTGGAGAATTGTCATTTTTGGGTGTGAATTAATGACAATTTCTGCATGACTTGAAGGCGTAAAGAGATAAAACTCTATCTAGTAAAGCCCTCTTGGGAAATCACATGACTTGTGCAGATTTTTGTGATCTGCGTATTCTGTGTAGTTGTTAGAGTCTTAGGAGATCTGCAACTATTCTTTTAATTAAAAAATCACATGAACCTTGTTAATTGATGTGGGCCTTCTAAGGTCTGGTTTCGTTAACTAATTTTGTGTGTTGTTTTCGATTAGATGGTTTTGCAGCTGTGCTGACTTCATATAGATAATTAATCCATCTTTTTGCTGTGTTTTACTCTAGTGAGTGTCGCTAATTGTGGTAGAGTGTTGCTGTGATTTTCTTGCTAGGTGTTGCGTTTTTTAGTTTGTTCTTCAGCTTAACATAACTTGGGCTGGAGAGAGTGTGCTACGTTTCTCTTCTATTTTTGTTGTTAAGTGCATATTTTTGCTACTGAATTTTTTTTCTCTCTTGCCTTATACAATACTTGGCTGTGTTCTGGCTGACATTGTGGTTGGTTCTTAGTTAGGTATTCTTCTATTATTCAACCACAAATTGAGGGAATTCTTGGGAGTTTTTCAACTAATCTAATTTCTAGTCTCTACATTTCTTGTGTTGCTATTTCTCATTCATTGCATGACTTTTAGTGAATTGGTTTAATGACGATTGTGTCACTGTCAATAGTGGAAGTGGTGTCTAGAAATTCCAGCAGCTGAATACCACAGTACCATTGGCGAGTAACTTTTCGATTTGTCATTAAAGGAGCTGAATTATTTAAGGCAGTTGTCTTTATTATCTCAAGTGTATTTGCTTATGTTTGTTATTATTTTTTGATCACTTAAGTTGTCTGTTTATTATCTTTATCGTTAAAAGTTGATAAGGAAAATCCTTTATTGAGATTAGCACAAGCTGGTCGTATTATTGAATGTGAAATACTTTCGCGGACTGTGAGGATGAGGGATAGTGTCAAAGGTTGAGTGAATCGGCTCAGTAAGGCCTTGTATAAAACTATTGTCATTAGTGAAAGTATTAAGATTAGTAAGGGCCCTGCAGATATAGGCACGATATGCCAAACTGCGTTAACAAATTTTGTGTATTGATTTGTTGTTTTTATGTTTAATTTTTCTATTTCCACTTATGCTAGAAACAACTGTTATCGAACCAAAATTTTTGCGAAACTACTATACTCCTTCAGAAATTTTCAATTGGTATCTGAGTGGATCACTTAATCAAAACTTGGTACATCAAGTTGGTGCAAATTTGTGTTTCGCAATTATGGTTATAAGAAAAGGGGCATCAATCATCAGGCCATCATTGTTAGATGGCTCAAATTATCCTTCATGGAAACCATAGATGAGAGTATTCACTCAGGCACAAGGAACAAAAAATGTGTAACTTAATTTTAAATGGCTGGACACATCCAGTGACCACTGATGAAAAGGGGAAGTATTGTTTAAAGATGCATCTGAGAGGACAAAGGCCTGAAGAAGAGAAAAAGCACTTGGAAATTCTCCAGCATTGTACGCCATCTTTAGTGTCATTGATAAAGGTCACTTTTCAATGATATCAGCTTGTGAATAGCCAAAAGAAGTGTTGGACACTATACAAACTATACATGAAGGATTGAAATTTGTGATAGCCTCAAAACTTCGGATGTTGGCTGTGAGATTTGAAAAGCTAAAGATGGATGAGAGTGAAACCATTGGAGATTTCCATGAGAGATTACGTGACATAGCAAATTCAACTCGGGAAGAAGTACTCTTACTTGAAACTGTTTAAGAAGACATTGAGATCATTATCTTTGAGTTTCATAGCGAAAATTGCAGCAATCGAGGAAGCTCATTATATTAACAAATTGCCATTGGATAAGGTAATTAAATTTTACAAACTTTGAGATGAATTTGTTAAGGTGAAAACAGGAGAGGACCAAAGGATTGGCATTGCAAACCGAGATTGGTAAAGTGGTGAATAATTTCAAAGATGAATTCGATGATAATGAGGATATGGAATTATTGACTAGAAATTTCAGCAAGTGGTTAAAGAAATTGAAGAAGGATAGAATCCGATTTTAGGCAAAACAGTGGGAGCTCAACAAATTGTAACCTTAAACAATAAGCTAAAACTCAAAAGGGTGAATGAAAAGTGAAGAAAATTCAACGTCATGAGTGTCATGGCTTCAAACATGTGTAAGCCAAATGTGCTAACACCTTGAAGAAGAGAGAAAGTAAGTCCTATAGGAGCACTTGGAGTGAGAATGAATCCAAAAGAGAGTATGATAGTGAAGAAGAAGTTATGGGTAGTGCTACGTTAGTTGCTTTATATAACACCCCACTCCCGCATGACCCGAACCCGACATCGATGGTGATATCCGAGTCCGTGCCCTGCAAGAGTGCCGTGCTACATCACTCAGTCAAAACTCAGTATCAATTTTTTTTGAAACACAAACATAAATGAAGCAGAAAACAATGAACATACAATCATTAATAAGTACATTGGCCATGAAGCCCTTTTCATAAATACAATTTATTTCAGTCTGTTAACTTTACAAATTGACCTAATCATTCATACAAAAAATTCAGAAAATACTATTTTATCAGACACTAATGCATACGCGAACTGATCCCAACTACTTCTCTCACTCACCAGCAGATGCTATACGCCCGTTGCCAAACGGGGTATTCTTCTAAGTCCTGAAAAATAATTGCAAATTTTGGGTGAGTTTTGCGAACTCAGTGAGAAACCATCA
>JAOSBK010000009.1:24071964-24083826 GCA_027568895.1 Erythroxylum shatona | reverse complement strand
AAAGTTGTTTCTTCGTATAAAATTTTAATATTTTATTATATTTAACCATAAATATTCAAGAAAAAATAGAAAAAATATAGTTAATAAAAAATGGGTAGGATATGGGTATCCATGGTTCAAGTTTTACTCTACCCATATCCATATCCATATCCATATCCATCGGTTTTTACGATTTACTGTCCATATCCAAATCTATTGGGTCGGGTAGTACGGATATTAATCGGGTTGAAAACCCACTGCCATCCCTAGTTTTTGGGTATCGTCGATCTGTGTGGGTGTGGTAGACAGGCCGTAGCTCCTAAGTGTTAGGGGTTTTGATTCATGTAGTTCTGTTGTGTTCGCGTGGCTAGGATATTTTACCGTAGAGACCTAGGATATTTTTGTTGTGCTCCTTGAATACTTCTATTTCTGAACAGTCTGTCGAGATATTTCTAGCTCTGTCGATTCCTTCTTCTTCTTTTTGCTTAATATTGTCACTTAGAAAATCGTTGAGAATAGTAATATAGGTGAGGATAAGAAAACTATTATTGAAATTATGTTGGGTTTATCTAAAATTACTGATAGAAAATTGATTGGAAGAAAAATTATGCACAATGGAAAAGGAAAATTTGCATATTTATAACTAGTCTAGATTTAGAAGATCATTTAACTAGTAATCCACTTCCAAAGATTGATGTTATTGCTTAAAAGAAACGGTTAATGGAGGATTATAAATTATTTAATCAAATCCAAAATATTCTAGACCCAACTATTGATGATGTTGTAAATCATTGTGATAGTGTCAAAGAACTATGGGAATATTTGGAATTTTTGTATGCTTGCAAAAAAGATCTATCTCATGTTCATGAATTATTGTTAAAGATTTATTAAGCAGAACAAAGTGGTCGCTCCTTGTTTCAGTACTATACTGAACTAAAACAAGCCTTTGAAAAAAAGCGAGCCATGTTTTCAATTGTTGCTGACATAAAACAAATGCAAGAACAGGAGGAGCATATTTGGTATAGTGTTTCTTAGCAAGGTCGAGCTCCTAATATGATGTGACATGCACACAATTGTTAACTAGTGAGACACTTCCTTCTTTTATGGAAGTGTATGCTCGTTTGCTTTGAGTTTGTAAAGACAACGATGTGCCTTCTGATATGGTGACCAATGGCTCAGTAGCATTAGTGAGTAATACTAATCACGGTGGCAAAAGTGGAAATAATAGCGGTTCTGTTGTTGGGAATAATGATACCCCTCTCACCTATAATTACTATGGAGTTGAAGGACATATTAAGAAGAATTGTTGGAAACTGCATGGTAAGCCTCCCAAATACTTGGGTTAGAATAACAACAAAAAATTCGCAAATGTTGCTACTCAAGATGGCATCCTACCCCTTCCTCAGTCATCCTCTCTTATCACAATTTTAGCGAATGAGTATGCTCATTTAACCAATGCCTATCAACAAATTTCGGTCACTTATGATTTGCAATAGTCATCCTCTGTGACATCAACTTTGGCTAATACAGGTAACCCTGCTGCCAATCTCTCCACCTCATCTCGTAGTTGGGTTATTGGCTCAAGTGCTACTGATCATATGACCAGCAACACAAGTATCCTCTATTCTTTCAAGTCTACTACTGATTTACCTTATGTTACTTTAGTAAATGGATCTACCGCTTCTGTAATTGGGTGTAAGACATCAAACTTAACCAAATCTCTCTCATTATCATATGTTTTATGTTTATCACAATTCCCTTTTAACTTATCATCTGTCAGGAAACTGACAAAAATCTCAATTGTTGTGTTGTTTTCTATCCCGATTATTGTCTTTTTCAAGATCGTAGGATGAAGCTGATTATTGGTAAAGGGTGTCTGGTGAATGACCTATATGTTCTTGATTTGACTTCTAAAACAATACCTTGATTGATTGTCGTTTTTGTCATCCGTCTATCATAGTCTTACAAAAGTTATGTCCTAGTCTTAAACGAGAATCTGTTTTAGAGTGTGAAGCTTATTAAATTGTTAAACATAATAAGGTATCTTATTCTCCTAGACTAAATAAACAAGTTGAGTCTTCATTTTTCTTGGTGCATACTGATGTATGGGGTCCTTGCCCTATTCCATCCAAAACTATTTTTATTTTATTTTATGACATTTATTGATGATTATTCTTGGGTTACTTGGCTTTATCCTATAAACTCTCGATCAGACTTATTTACTATATGTGCCTTTCATGCTAAAATTAAGACTCAATTTAACAAATCCATCTGCATTTTGAGAAGTGATAATGGTAAAGAATATGTTTCCCATACTTTTCAATCTTATCTCTCTCAACACAATATTATTCATCAGTCATCATGTATTGTTACTCCTTAACAAAATGGTGTAGCAGAGTGAAAGAACCGTCACTTGGTAGAAGTTGCCGGACACTAATGTTTCGTATGTAGGTCCATAAAGTTTTCTAGATTGATGCAGTCTCTACTGCTTATTTTCTAATTAATTAAATGCCTCCTTCTATTTTTGATGGTCAGATTCCATATTCTCTTCTCTTTCCTTTATATACATTGTATCCTCATGCTCCTCGAATTTTTGGGTGTACTTGCTTTGTTCAAGACATGCAACCTTAAGTTTCGAAATTGGATCCTAAATCTCTTAAGTATGTCTTTTTGGAATATCCTAAGCTCAAAAAGGATATATTTGATACTCTTCTTCATTGGGTCGTTACTTAGTCTTTGCTGATGTTACCTCTTATAACAATACCCCTTCTTTGGTTCTCCTTTGCTGCCTTCTTCGCACTCTAACAATTCAGGGGACAATTTTCTTATTTATATAGTCAGTGAACAGGTAGTTTCTCCTCCCTCTTGACCTGTTATTTGTTAGGTTTATTCTCGACGTGTTCAATAGTCTATTAAGGCACCTCCCATCGATAGGACGTGGAATCGACCCATTCTACTTCGTCCCCAGATTCCTCACCACTACCTAATGCTGGCCTTTACCTTCCTATTGCTCTTCGTAAAGGTAAACGCAAATGTACTTACCTTGTTTCTTCTTTTGTATCTTATCATACTCTATCTCCCTCCTCCAAGTCCTTTGTAGCCTTTTTAGACTCTGCTGCTATCCCAACATCCCTTGTTAAAGCACTGGCTTATGGTGGTTGGTAAGCTACAATGAAAGAAGAGATGATGGCCTTAGAGCATAATCATACTTAGGATCTTGTGCCTCTTCCTTCAAAGAAATAAGCCATTAGCCGTAAGTGGGTGTTTACTGTTAAGATGAGTCTTGATGGTTCTGTTGCTCGATTAGAAGCTCGGTTGGTTGCTAAATGATATGCTCAGACATATGGGTCAGATGATTCTAAGACTTTTCTCCAAATGCAAAACTCTCTTCTGTCTGGCTGTTTATCTCCTTAGCTGCCACTTACAATTAGGCACTTCACCAACTTGATGTGAAGAATGCATTTCTACATGGGGATATCTAAAGAGGTTTACATAAAGCAACCGCCTGGATTTATTGCTCACGGGGAGTCAGGGAAAGTATGCAAATTACAGAAGTCCCTATATGGCTTAAAGCAATCTCCTTATGCATAGTTTGGAAGATTTAGTACTATAATGATTGAGTTTGGCTTGAAAAGAAATGCATATGATCACTCAGTGCTCTTTGCATGATCTAGTTTTGGGTGCATTTTATTGGTTATATATGTGGATGATATAGTAATCACTGGAAGTGATGAAGCAGGGATCACAAAGTTGAAAGCATTCCTTGGGACTTGTTTTCAGATAATGGATTTAGGACCATTGAAATATTTCTTAGGAATTGAAGTTTCTCGTACTCATAAAGGGATCTACCTATCTCAAAGGAAATATTATCTGGATTTATTAATGATGCTGATTTTATTACAGTAAAGACAAGTAATGCACCTATGATACCAAATGTGAAGTTAAAAGTTAAAGATGGAGACTTTATTGAGAATGAAAAATATAGGAAAATTATGGGAAAATTGAATTGCCTTACTATCACTCGTCCTGATGTTGCCTTTTTAGTAAGTATTGTAAGTCAGTTCATGTCATCATTTAGGACCTCACACTAGGATGTTGTTATTCATATTATGAGATATCTCGAAGGTGCACTTGGACGTGGTATCTTATATCGAAATTATGGTCACCACACTATAGAAGGATTTACTGATGCTAACTATACAGGAGATCTTTCAGACAAGTGCTCTACCACAGGTTACTATGTTTTTTATGGGGCAATCTTATTTCTTGGAAGAGTAAGAAACAGAGTGTTGTATAGCGATTAAGTGTAGAATTCGAATGGAGGGTTATGGCTCAAACTACCTGTGAACTTATATGGTTACGTCATTTACTTAATGAGATTGGTTTGTTCAATCTAAACCAATGAACTTATGGTGACACAATGAAACAACCATTTATATTACAAATAATCTTGTGTTCCATGAGAGAACTAAGCATATAGAATTTGATTATCATTTTACCTGCTAAAAGCTAGAAGATGGATCAATCTTAACTCAACATGTCAGAACAGGGAGCCAATTAGTTGATGTGTTCACCAAAGCATTAACGGAGAATCGAGTTAATTATATTTGTAACAAGCTAGGCATGATCAATATCTATGCTCTAACTTAAGGGGGAGTGTTACAAAATATGTAATTATAAGGATCTATAGTTAATGTAAATAACATAGCCATAGGGATTATGGCATAATTATAAGGATTTCTTTCCTAAGTTAACCTATGTATTCTTATATAAATGCATGTAGTATCTTTCTAATAGAGTAATATAGAAAACTTATTCTTCTAAAAAATTAAAGGCTCAATGGTGAGTGACTGCACAAGTGAGGAAAAGAAAGTGAGATGTGCAGGAGAGAAGAAGTTAATGAGTGAAAAGAAGGACAAGAACGTGAAAAGTGAGTAAAGAAAATTTAAGACAAGTGAAAAATTTAAGACACAACCATGTTTTTATGAAAGAGAGAGAGAGAGAGAGAGAGTTAAAGAGTGTATATTTAGATAAGAGAGCTTTAATCTTGATTCAGTTTAAGGAAACTTTGTTTACTAGCACTAACCTTGACCTAAGTTTGTTTAGTGTGATTGTGACCTTGTTAAGGGATTATGATGACATTTTTTCTAAAGAGGTACTCCATGGGTTACCACCTTTAGGAGGGATTAAGCACTAGATTGACTTAGTACCAGGAGCTCAAATTATTAATCGTCCAACTTACTAAAGTAATAAAGAGGAGACAAAGGAATTACAAAGGCAAGTGAATGAATTGGTTAAAAAGGGGTACGTGAGGGAGAGTTTCAATCCTTGTGTTGTGCTAATTCTTTTAATTCTAAAGAAAGATGGAACTTGGAGGTTGTGTGGGGACTGTAGAACGGTCAATAAGATCACTGTAAAGTATTGCCATCTTATTCCTAGATTAGATGATGTGCTAGATAAGTTGCATAGTGCTTGCGTATTCATTAAAGTTGATTTAAAAAGTGCATATGGATGAAAGAAGGTGATGAATGGAAAATTGCATTTAAGACCAAATATGGATTGTATGAGTGGCTGGTTATGCCTTTTGGTTATCTAAAATGAATCATGTTTTGCGTGAATTCCTTTCTAAATTTGTGATTGTTTACTTTGATGACATTTTGATTTATAGTAAGAACTTAAATGAGCATGTTAAGGTTGTTTTGGATGTGCTTATGAAAGAGAAGTTGTATGCAAACCTTAAGAAGTGTTCTTTTGCATTAATAAAGTTGTCTTCTTAGGATTTATGGTAAGTTCTCTGGGGAGTTAAGGTTGACTCTGAAAAGGTGAAAGCTATCCAAGAATGGCCGATACTTAAGTCATTTAGTGAGGTTAGGAGTCTTTATGGCTTAGTAGGTTTTTATAAGTGATTTGTTAAAGATTTCTCTACTATTGCTGCTGCATTGAATGAAATTGTTAACAAGAATGTTAATTTTAGATGGGAGAAAGAATAGTAAAATGCATTTAATACATTAAAAAAAAGTTACATATTGCACCTGTTTTACGTTTGCCTGATTTTTCCAAGACTTTTGAAATTGAATGTGATGTTTTTGGGGTATAGAGGTTGTTTTGATGTAGGAGAATCATCTTGTAGTTTATTTCAGTAAGAAGTTGAGCGAATCAGTTTTGAACTACTCCACTTATGATTAGGAACTTTATGCCTTAGTGAGAGCTCTTGAAGTTTGGGAATATTACTTGCTACCTAAAGAGTTTGTGATACATAGCAATCATCAAACTCTCAATTACTTAAAGGGACAAGGAAATTTGAGCAAAAGGCATACAAGTTGGGTGGAGTATCTTGAAACATTTCCATATATGATTAAATACAAGCAAGGTAAGGAAATGTTGTGGTTGATGCATTATCGAGAAGGTACGCTTTGATTTCTATGCTTACTTTTAAGTTACTTGGATTTGAGCATTTGAAAGAGTTGTATGTGGAAGATGTTGATTTTGCTAATATATATCAAGCTTGTGAACATATTGCATTTAATAAGTTCTATAGGCATAAAGGATATCTTTTTAGGGGAAAACAATTACCCATTCTTGCTTGTTCTATTAGTGAGTTGCTTATTAAAGAATCACATAGTGGAGGGTTAATGGGGCATTTTGGTGTGCAAAAGACCTTAGATATAATTGGTGAACATTTTTATTGGCCAAATATGAGAAAATATATAGAAAGAGATTATGCTAAGGGTATTGCATGTAAACAAGCTAAGTTTAGGTCTATGTCTCATGGTTTGTATACATCTTTACTTGTACTTAGTGGACCTTAGACTGATATATCTATGAACTTTGTATTGAGTTTACCAAGGACTACGAAAGGTAGAGATATCATATTTGTTGTTATGGACAAATTTAGTAAAATGCCTCATTTCATTGCTTGTCAGAAAACAGATGATGCAACAAACATTGTTGATCTTTTCTTTAGGGAAGTAGTTTGGCTTCATGGTATGCCAAGAACCATTGTTTCAAATAGGGATGTTAAGTTCCTAAGTCATTTTTGGAGTGTTTTGTAGGGAAATTTAGGTACTAAACTTTTATTTTCTACTACATGTCATCCACAAACTGATGGACAAACTGAGATAGTTAATAGAACTTTAGGAAACATGATTCATGCAATTGTTGTGAAGAACTTGAAGACTTGGGAAGATTGTTTGCCATTTATTGAGTTTGCATATAATCGTTCTATACATTCTTCTACATATTATTCTCCATTTGAAATAGTGTATGGTTTTAATTCATTAATCATTTTGGATTTTTTGACTTTACCTTTGACTGAGATTACTCGTTTAGATGGCAAGAAGAAGGTTGACTTGGTTAAAACAATACACAAGAAAGAATGTGAACAGATTAAGAAAAAGAATCACATATATGTACAAAAAGCAAATAAAGGTAGAAGGCAAGTTCTTTTCGAACCAGGTGATTGGATTTGGGTGCATATGTGAAAACAAAACGTTTTCACAACAAAGAAAACTTGATGCAAGGGATAATGGACAATTCCAAAAGCTAAAACACATCAATGACAATGCATATAAGATAGATTTTCCAGGTGTATATAATATTAGTGCTACTTTTAATGTTTCTGACTTATCTCATTTTGACTTAGAGGACGAATCCTTTTGAAAAGGAGGGGATGATGTGAACATGACTGTGGGACTTTGTAAGCAAAATGGAGCTAAAGATGAGCTAGTAATGTCGTGGGGACCAATAACAAAATCAAGAGTTAAGAAGTTCAAATAAGCGCTTCAATCCTGCATGGGTCGAATTCTAGATGGCATGGAATCTCAAGAGACAAAGAGGGTCAATGACATGGTAACTAATCAAGTTGGGCGGAATGTGCGAAAAAACTTTCATTCTTGTTTAACTAATTATTTTATGTTAGAAACATAACATTTGGCAGCCCACTATTTTGGTCTTAGACTTGTTTAAATCTTTTAGATTTAATGGGTTGTATTTTAGAAATATTAGTTTGGACTTTAATTATTTTTATGGAAGGCCCATGTTTAAAGGCCCTTTTTATAATTAAAGGTCTATCTTTCAATGGGTATAAATACATCATAATAAACATTTTCTAGGATTAGATGGGATTAATAATGAATTTTATACAGGAGGATTTCTTGTCTTCTTCTATTGCATCAAGAATATAATTCTTATCAAGGTAATCACTTGTGGCAAATTTTTATTCTTGTTTTCAAATTAACCCTATTATATACGTTTCCATTCATATAATTAATTAGGGGTTCACTAGGGTTAGTGTTGGGTCCGCGACGTCTGCCTGGCCCCAGGCTACAGGATCTCGGCGAACCCAGGTACCGGTGGATTTTAACCCCCTGCGGAGGACCCACCCAGTACCCCATTATCCAGTATTGTCCTCTTTGGTCAAGGGTGAGTCCACGACTCGAACCCATGACCTCAAGGTTTTGTTCCACTTTATGTGGACGCCTCTCACCATTGAGCCAGGTTCGCCGAGATCCTGTGGCCTGGGGCCAGGCAGACGTCGCGGACCCAACACAAGATTTTTGCCTATTATGGAGTATCTTTTGACAATTTGGATTGGTATGAACCCGCAAAGTTTCATTCATCTATTCCTTACCAATTCAGATATAAACTGAAAGAAACTGTGTGGGTGGAGAAGAAAACAGTAAGAGTAGTAGATCTCTTGGGTCCTACCTTACAAAAATTAGCCACTATCACACTCTAGAGCACAAATTATCCGATCCTTTAATAACTAAGGGACATTCACTTTAATCAAGATCCAATGAGTGGCTAGATCGACAGTATGTAGAATCAAATTCTTGACATATCGATTATGCTTTGAAAATTTTCAAATCTCTATAATAACTTTGTCGTTATTTTTACTTAGTTTATTTTTATATTTTTGTATTATTTTTTAAACTTTTAGTTATCTTCCCACTATTTTTTGATAAGGACAAAATGGGAGAGTTAATGATATACTTGCTTTTGATGATATATCTGTGATACAAGCTTTATATTTTTGTTAACTATTGAAATATTGTTAAACTAAATTTGTGAAGTTTAAATCTAGTACAAATGATAGGCTTCTTTCTTTAGAGGTTGTAACAAAGGCTCCTTCTAATCGTGACGATGAGTAAGAACATATAAAGTTCACATGTATCACTCAATATGCTTTATTATTATTTGAATTTTGAAAATATATCTATTATTGATTGACATCATCAAAAAAGGGGAGATTGTTAGCTCAAGGTTTATTATTAATGATTTTGTTGATAACTTATATAATATTTCAAATTTTAAATTGGTTTTATTTCCTCATATAGGTAACAATATAATTCTTACAAGGAAATGACATCATAGGATAAATGCTTCCTTTCTTGTAAGAACCTTATTAATGGCCTTACCTTATTAGCGATGATTCCACAATATCTGGAAGGATCTTTCTAATCACATATTTCAAACTATTAGCTCCAATATTTTGTCAAAACTTTTCTTTTAACATCTAAATATTGAAAAATTTCAGCATAGATGATATCAAAGATTCGTTATATACAAGTCAAATCATAATAGAAATGAAGCAACAATTAGTTAAAGAAAATGTCTATTTTAGGAAGAGCCACTGCATCTGCGAAAAAGTCAGATTTTTGAAATACTTCAGCAGCATCAATATTCTTGAAAGTCGTATCAATATCAAACACCTTATGCCTCAGAAAGGGAAAACATTCTTTTAAGAGAGACTATTATTTCTTGAAGCTTATATTGAGCAAACCCTTTATACATTTTTTGTTGAAAGCCTATAGAGGTATATTAAATATGACAAGTGTGAAAGGTTGAAGAATCTTGAAAAATATATACTTGTGAGTGTGGAGAGGCTAGTAAAAAATTTACTATTTGGAGTTTTTATAGTGAAATACTCAAGTTAGATACTCGAGGACTATACGCAAGCTTCGTTTTAAGCTGAACAAATATAAATTGACTGTGTTATTCTTTCCCTCTTCTTAATTTATAAAGTTCTTCATTATAGATTATGTGTTTTTGATTTGCAAGAGGCACCTTCAAATTTATAATAAGCTCCTTCAATTTTAACATTGCAAGAAGTTTCTTTTTAATTGGCTCCTTTCGTCTATAGGCTTCTTTCATTTTTAACGTCAACATACTCCTTTCGTTTTAAATGTTAATAGGCTCCTTTTATTTTTATAACATTAACAAGCTCTTTTCACTTTTTAAACTTTAACAGGCTCCTTTCATTTTAAACTTTAACAGGCTCCTTCTATTTATAAAATTTTTATTAAAATTTAGCATGTTCTTATCATTTACAAGAATTGATAGTTACTTGCAAATTTTTGTAAGTCACGCACAATTCACCCCGCTCTTGCGTGTGTTTGATTTATATAATGGAGTACCTCCAAACTATCAAAATAATTATTAAGATAAAATAAAGTTGCATCATAATTACACAATTATTTACATTGGAGGATTCTACAAGGGATGTTTATATACATAGAAGCAATCATATTTTGGAGCTGCAATGGATGTTAATGCATCTCTAAACATAGTGCATACACATTTAGCATTCTTAACCTTATCATATGAAGTAGTCTCACTTGATAAATCAAAAAAGTAACATTAATAGAATGTTAGAACATTTACATAACAAATCTTGCATTGACTTTTTTAGAATAAAATTGTTAATGTTATTTCATCATGGAATTTTGATGTGGCGACTAGTTTTCAATGGCACAACTAGGTTCTGCGGCCTCTCTTTCTTTATTATCTGTATCTCGTTTTCTGTTATGATGCTATTATATGAACATCTGATTTATATACTATATGTTTGTGATAAGCTTCCTTAAATCTTCAAGATAACATAGATGGAAATAGAGAAGGTAGCGATGTCCCAATGGTGTGTATAGTATTAAGGAAATTGTTTATTTAGAATAGTGGTCTCTTGTAAAAACTATGTATGTTCATTATGACGATGTTTGAGTCTATCAGTCAGGTATACATGTGCTTGAATTTGGGTTCTTAATAATGTTTGATTTAGCTTTGATTATTCTATACTGTTTGCTCATTAACTGAAATGCATATTACATGCAGTTTATCTAATACAATCACGCATACTACATCTGGGAAATCATTCACTATATCTTCTGCAAATTTAATTAAGGTAAAGTTGTTAGAAGAGGGTGTCAATTTACTAAACCTTTGACGGAAGATCTTTAACTATTTCAATTGATGGCTTGGAATGTGTAAGGAGCCTTCTTGGTAATCCTAACATTGGAAACCGCTTTACCTTTTCTACCAACTCTAATGTCACTTGGAATCAAAAAAATAATTATTTCTTTTCCTTTTCAATGGAATATTAGGTGTGAAACTTTATTTATTCTATTGTCATTAAGAATTGACATCTTGTTGTACTTATAGACCACATATCATTATATTATATTGCTTAACATATTTCAATATTTATATGTATTATTATTTTATTGTCAATAAATATTAATGATTAAGAATAGTAGTAAACCTAAAATTATGATATTTTGATCTTATTAACACTAAAATTTTACATATGTTTATCTTTTTTATGTATAAAAAATATTTACTTTTTCAAATTTAAAATTACCTACCATGCATGTGTTTTTCAACAATATATTTAAAACTTTGAAAACATTTTAAAATTCTTAAATGTTCCATTCTTTTTGTATATATGATCGGAGGTATAGTACTATGTACAATAGGCATCATTAATTGTTTATAAATATATAGATATAAACAAAATTTATAGTTTCTTAAAAAAAACAAAATTTATAGAGTTTCATTGCTTGAGCTATTTAAACAAATTTATAAAGAAGGTAAATGAAAATATATGAA
>JAOSBK010000009.1:24060942-24071864 GCA_027568895.1 Erythroxylum shatona | reverse complement strand
GACAACTTAGTTAAATTATTGAGCAAACGGTCATATATGCATTCGCTGAAACATCCCTAAATCTTGTCGTGGAATAAATATTATAAAACTTGTCGACATAAAAAAGCAGACATGACGGAAGAACAAAAAGTCAAGAAAAACGATAAGACATGCCAGCCTTGCCTTACCTTACCTTCTCGTGTCGATCGTTACTTGCCACTGTACAAAGCTCCCATTGAAGGTGATTGGACCACCATTTTTAACTTTTTTAAGGAAGATCCCAATTCAATGACTGCCGATGTCACTGAAAAGCCCATGACTGCTCTCTATGTCGCTATTGGTACTAGTCTGTCATTGAAATTTGTTCAAGATCTTATAGGGTTAATGTCTAATCACATGTGAAATAAAAATTTTGGAACACCCCTCTTCATATATATATATATATATATATGTTCCAAAATTTTTCTTTCACGTGTGATTAGACATTAAATATATATATATATATATTAAAAATAAAAAATATTTAATTTTTTTAAATCTTGGGGAACCCAGTGCATCATTGGGCCCCAAATAACTCTGTCAGTGTATAGACTGTCAGTATATTGACTTGTCTAATATTATAAACAACTACTATGGGTATTCCCTGATCTCCATAAAATTTATAAAAAATAAAAAATTGTTCTCACTCTCTATGCCAAAATATATCATAATATCAATAAATTGATTTCAATTCTCTCTTTCAACATTTTGGCCTAAAAAATGTTTATCAATAAAGTTAGTTGATTAGGATAACATTTTATCATGTAGGAACCATATATTATCTTATGATGCATACGGGTCAACAAAAAAATAAAATTACTAAAAAAGAGTCTTAAATTCCAACCCTCCTTTTTTTTCTTTTATAATGAGTACTTTCTAGCTTTATTCTTACACGTCTTTTCTTTCATTTTTCAAGAGAAATAGTTTTGACCCATTTGTCTATAAAAGTTATTTATTAAACTTATCAAATTCACTCCTCATTGATAAATTCTTTTACTGACATCAAAATTTATTCATAACATCATTTTATTAGTCTTTAATTAGTTTTTTAATGAAATTTATATTTTTGCTATATTTTAAATAAATATTCACTTAATTTTTATTTAGATATATAGGTTAAAACTCCTAAATACAATATATTTTTGCTATGATTTTTTTCAATTTTTTTTGCATATCTTCCAATTATTGATTATTAATTAATTTTAAATTACCATTGTGTATAAAATTATTTAGAGATTGAATAATATTTTTAAAATCCCATTTACAACTGAATCTAATTTCTAATTAATATGATAATTTAATTTTAATTGTATTATTAGTCTTTTTCCTAAGTGGAGCATGGATAGTTTATTTTTATGAATAAACTGTCCATAAATTATTCTAATTTATAATATTATATTACTTTTAAATTCCTCAAAATCATAGATCTAATTGTTTTTTATGCTACAGATGTTGGATGATTTAATCAAACTTTTTAAAGTAAAATAAAAGATATCCAAATTGAGAGGGAACATAAAAATTATGCATGATTTAATATATATGACAAGTTGTACTATATGTCAATCTAAATAAAATCTTCTTTTTTAGGATTTCTAGAAGAGATCTTTAGAAAACTAATAAATATAAGATTAAAATCAAAGGAAAAAATGAAATAGTTTTTTAAAGTTAATTTATTAATGATA
Organism: Erythroxylum shatona; assembly: GCA_027568895.1. Lineage (NCBI taxonomy): Eukaryota > Viridiplantae > Streptophyta > Magnoliopsida > Malpighiales > Erythroxylaceae > Erythroxylum > Erythroxylum shatona. Next base: position 24,070,164 of record JAOSBK010000009.1, on the reverse strand, counting down.
ATAAGCTTAAGAGTTATATACAGCATTAGAAAGAACCACTACTTAAGGAATCCAAAGAGCAAAGGTTTACCATACAAATGACTCTAGCAATCATCTTTCCTTCATGTCTTATGTTTGTATTGTGTACCTCTAGCAATAATTGAAAATCTACGTTGTATTATAATCTTGTGGAACACTTAAAAAATCCTTGCATTCCTTTCCTCCTATAAGTTGTAGACCATTGAAGAAAAATTAATTTTAAGGAGTTTGTAATTGCTTTTCATCTTCACTATTGAGGCCCATTCCACAACTCCATTCTAATTTGCTAAACTTGATTTTCTATTCAATAAACAAGTGATCTTCCTCCATATTTTGCTGGAAAAGTAATGTAACATCAAGTGGTCCATGTTTTCTAGTTGCAGGAGAACAAAGTTCATAATGCGTTGATTCTATGTTGACTTTAATTTTGTCCTTAGTAGGGAGATGCCCTTTTATTCCAACCATAGATTAAAAGCTTGAGGTTGACTGATGTTTTGATCCTATACTAGAATGCTCAATTTCACTTAAGTAATAAGTCCCCTCAATAAGACACTCTTAAAAACTTTTGAGGAGAAGGATAAGGATTTAATTGACATTTATTATACTTGATCTACTTTAGTAGGATTAGGATGATAGGATGGGATGTTGAAGTGGAATAGCTATTTCCACTAGTTGTTCAAAATCAGATTGTGTATTAATGTATTTTGGGGAATTAAAGGTCTCAAACCAGAAAGGTATCCTTCTTCCATCTCTTATTTTGTATTTCAGTATTTCTTGCATCCATTACCTTGTGTTTAGTATCTATTTGAGTGCCCAGTGTTAGCTCAAGGTTTATAGTTAACGATTTTGAAGATAACTGTATAATATTTCAAAATTAAAATTGGATTTATTTCCTTGTATAATTAATGATCTAATTCTCAAAAGGAAATAAAATAATAAGAAATACGTTTTGTTTCTTACAGAAACTTTCTTTATGAAGTTACCTTATTAGAAATGGTTTATCTGAAAGAATCCTACAAATTATGAAGGTAATATATTATCCATATGATTCCTGGAAGATTTTTTAGCAAAGATGACATCGAAGCTATTTAGATTTAAATCTATCCAGTTAACTAATGATGTTAGATGAAGCAACGACTAGTTAAAGAAATCGACTATTTAAAGAAGAGCAACAACACTTGGGAAGTAATGAACATAGTCAAACTTTCAAAACATTTAAACAACATTTATATTCTTGAGAGTCATATCATTCTTATTGTGCCTTAGAAAGTGAATCACTTTATTAAGAGAGAAATTGTTATTTGAGAACTTACTTTTGATTTTACATTTTATTTTTCTATAAGCTTTTAGAAGCTTGTCATACACTTCGAGTGTGGAAGGTTGGAGAACCTTGAAAAGGAAGGTTGGAGAACTTTGAAAAATATGTACTCGTGATTTTAGAGAGGCTCGTCAAATTTAGTACTTGGATTCTTATAGTAAAATACTCAAGTTGTATACTTAGGGACTAGACGCAAGCTTAAGTTATAAGCCAAACTAGTATAAATCAATTGTGTCCTTCTTCTCTATCTTTAACTTTTAAATTTTCATATTATATTGTGTGTGTGTGTTCTTTTTAACAAGAGACTCCTTCACTTTTATAAAAGGCTCCTTCTTTTTTCAACTTGTAAGAGGTTCCTTTCAATTTTAGCAGATGCCTTCTACTTTCAAATTGTTTTAACATAATTTATCATTCATTAGGCTCCTTTCTAAGCAAGGTCATATCCCATAAAAGGATCCTATTCCGAACAAGCTCCTGTCGTTTAAAAGGCTTTATCGTCTGACATGCTTTTATTGTTTTTATTTGTTAACTAGGATCTGTTTATTATATGAATTAAAAGAACTTGCAAAAAAAAATTTACACATGCAATTCACCCTCTCTTGTATATGTTTGTTTTATCATCCAAGACATTTTAATTAGTTCTTATATTCTATAAGTTATGCTCTTTGATAACATAGATGTATGGACTAATGTTGATAAAAGAAATGCATAGCCAAATGCTAAAACAAAACATCATCTGATCTGTGCATATCTTCATAAGAATATAAGAAAATATCCCATTGTTCTATAGAAAAGGAAATATGACACAAACTAAAAGTCATGTTTGAAGGAATGAATGAGGTAAACAAGCATAGAATAAGTCTTTTTGTGCATCAATACAAAACTATTGTCATAACGAGTTTGGTTTTGTTTAAAGGCTCTTTAGTATGATGCATGCTTTTTTTGTTTATGAGTCAGTTGATACTGCTTTTCTTGGACCAATATAGTCTTCTAAGGTATACTCATGCTTCATGTGAGGAGATCTCCATCACAAGGAATGAGATAATTTCATGATTGTATCTGATACTATTTTTTCTTTTATGTAAATGATCAGGGTAAAAGGAAATCAAAACTCTACACATCTAGGCTATGCTTTAGTCTAAGTTCCTATCTCTATTTTCTAGTCACAAGGAAATCTCTAGGACTTTGGGTATATATACACCTTGAGGGTGTGATCCTTTATGTCCCTCTATAAACTAATGTTTTTGATCCTAAGAAAGAATAAAGACTTGTATGATTGACACATTGTATGACAAGTTGCTTTGGAATTCAAACAATTACATTCTCCTGTTGTTGTATAACCCACTTTGAGTTCAATTGATTCCCTTATTAGCTCTATCACAACTTCTCTTAGGAGAGCCACAGAGGAGAAATCTTTAAGGGGCTGATGGAAGAACTTACATCACAATTTTCAATAATCTGTAAGTGAAAATACATGAAACACTCTATGTTTATAACTAAGTTATAGGTTTAAATTTAAAAAATGGTATGAAATCATTTGTTTTTATATTAGGTTGATTCCATCTGGACTGTGCTCAAGAAACATGACATCTAAATTTAAGGAGAAGATTAACCTTGAGGGTTATGTATGGAAGAATATCTCTTAGGCCACAAAGGAATTTTATTATCAGGAGTTTATGGTATAAAAAATATTATTTTCTTTTTTAATTGATTTTTATATACTAATTAGATAAATATTAATACATATAAGTATTTATCAAATTTTTTATTTCACAAAGAATTTTTTTGGGAATCTGAATTTGACGCAATCATTAATAAAGTATGAGAGAGACGAGCATATACATATTATCGGGACTTTGATGTTGCGATACACAAGGTTAGTGTACTATCACTTTTTATTTCTAAACAAATATGGAGTCGTTGGCAGCAGTATCAGACATCACCTGAGGCAATGTCCATTTCAGAGAGTAATTCTACCATTAGACATGGAGGACTGGGGGGAGAGTCTTCCCATATATACGGGAGGATCTATTACTCACCACGAGAATGCAAAGATACTTGTAAGTATTTACACTTTACATTTATATTCTGATTTTTTACTTTGTTGTATATCATTTTAAATTGATGTGTGAATTTTAGAATGAAAATATATGAATTATGGAGAATGATAATGTTATAAATGTTTAGTACCATATATGACTATATTGTTAAGTAAATTTCTTTGTTTAACAAAGGTAAATATTATAAAAATAGATGAAACTCTACCAAGATTCTATAAATTCTAGTTGACTGATAACATTTTATTCCTATGTAGAAAATGTTTATGGGCATGAGACTACACCCTGTTAGCTCTTTTTGCACACTCACACTAAGAAGTTTGATGGTGTGACATTTGTCAACATCCGATGTAGAGAACTTAATATATGTGAAGTTTATTCTTTAATTTTAATTCTTAATAATTATCACTTACTAGTATAAACATTGCTTCCTAATAAGACCAAATACAAGAAAGCATTTAACGATCGTCTTAGCACTTTGAAGCTGTTGATGAGAGTCAGACATATCTTGATGCAGTGGGTGGTAGGGACCATCATCGAAGGATCTTCAGCTTACGTTCATTTGCGAACACATGTTATTCGCAATCCTCCGCGTCTAATACAACAACATTTGGTATACGGTCAATAATCAATGAAGTCAATGAGCTTTGGAGCACAATGTAGACATTGGCAACTTAGTTATAACAGTCGATGGGGCACATAGCTTAGCTCTATAATGAGATGGATAAGTTGAAAGGGATGGGTAGCACCTCATTGCAGCAATCAAAGCATCCGCAGTCACCAAATCAATAGTGTACTTGTAGTCATTTAATTTGAATTATAAATACTTATTATGTACAATTCAATGTTTTTATTATCAATTAAGATAATTTTAACTTTATATCATCAATCAACTTTCTGTTTAAACAAATGAAATGTATAAACAAATCAAAACATAACTTAATCACTCATCAACTTTTTGAATCACAACCTCAATCCTTTGGTACATTGATATCAATAACTCATACATAAATTTTTCCATATATATACTCATATGTGACTAGTGAAGAGGAAAAACAAAGTATTTATATACATATATATATCATTATCAACTTTCTGTTTTAAAACTCAATATTTCTTCTTCATTCCTATTTCATTTCAGCTCAACTTATCACAACCAACTCAAAATCTATCATTTTTTTAATCATCAAAGATAGAAAATCACATTCACACATAATATCTTCAACTTTTGCATTTTCTTCATTTCTTCCTCAAACTTTCATTTTAAAAAATTCATTCTCATCTTAGACATCACCATACACCTATCTTTTAACTCTAAATTCATTTTTAATCATCTCTAAAAACACTCCAAAACTTACACACACACACACACACACAAAAAAACACACACACACACACACACCCACACACACCCACCCACACACACACACACACACACACACACACACACACACACACACATATACAGTGAAAACATCAACATAATAGAGCATTCATATAATCATTTCTCTAAATTTTTCTGTTCTCATCACATACACATTTTAGTTGATCTTTCAACTCCAAAACTAGTTTAACACTATCTCATAATATTCGATCATCAAATCCATAGAAAATCAACAAATACAGCATACCCCAATTTTCTCACTCACTTTCTAGCAAATATGAATATTACTGTTTCCTAACCATTTTACAGTGAACTCACGATGCATGCTTCAGGTCATACAAAAATACATAATCATAACAAGCTTACTTGTTTAAAGCTCCAACATGTGCAACAATCACGTAACCCTAATTCCTCATGTAACCATGTACATCAACTTGAAAGTTGACAGAGGGTTTGGTTTTTCTTGGGGTAGAAGAAAGAAATAACAACATATAAGTGGTAATGGATAGGAAAACTAGGATTTCATTATGGTGTAGATTTGATGAGAAACTCTATGTTTAAGAAAAACTAGGGAAAGAAGCTTCAAGAAGGATAAAGACAAGGACAATAGCTTATCTTTAAAGGTTATTAAAACTTAGACACTTATCCATTTTTTAACCACTTATCTACTTCCCTTTATTAAAACTCACTTCAGTATGATCTACACTTAAGTTTATGACTTAATAAAACCATTGTATTCACAAGTCATAACCTTTACTCACTTTCAGATTTTTCCCATTAAAATATCATTCGGGTCAACTTTACATGTTCTTTTAGGCCCTAATACTGAAGTCATTTTCTAACACTTTCTTCTAGAAACATGTTACCCTATGTCTTATGTTTCCATTGATACCAAAATCATCCAATTTGGTTCAGTGATTTGAAAGATAGGCTTCAAACAATTTTGGACTGCTCTTGTCCAAAACAGTATACTAAGCACAATTTCCATTCAGAAATTAAACATCTTAGAGGCTGAATTAGAATTTGACCTCTGCATATAATTTGTAAATCTACATCTCTAGTTTACTCCACATTAGAAATCATCTTAGTTGGAACCCTACAGCTCCAAATATATTCAAAATGCCGAATCATGTTCAGTAAAATAACATCAGTTCATACTATTCCAACAGATTCCTTTACTTTCCTTTAATCAAAACCTTTTTCCAATCAATTCAGAATGCTGCCAATTTTTTTTGGAGAGATAACACAATGTGTGTTGGGATCTGCTCCTTCAAGAATCACTTCATTTGGAGATCGGATAACAAAGATTGGCCGAAGGAAATCAAACAAAGTTCCGTTCTCAATCATAATGAACTTGGTTCGAGACAATGACATAACTTACTCTAGGGATATCAGATCAAGGTCATTCTTAAAGGGTTCAAAAAAGGACTTCAATATCTACATCTTTCATGAAGACGTTGAAGTGAGATTTTGTCGTCTAAGGGGTCAGAATTAGACCAGACGAAACCAGACGAAGGGTCAAATGAATTGGGAAAATTGTCACAACTATCCCTAGAGATATCAGATTAGGGTGTTCTTTAGTTAGTTTGAAAAAGGACTTTAAGATCTACATCCTCATGAAGACCTTGAAGACAAATTCAATCATTTATAGGGTCAAAAATGGGATCAGATGATAGGATTAGATGAATAGTGCACCAGACGATATGACGTCACCAGACGACACGTTATCATCAGATGATACAACATCACCAGACGAAGCGTTCTCACCAGATGATACGTCCTCATCAGAAGATGCGTCCTCACCAGACGACATGTCCTTACCAGATGACACGTCCTCACCAGACGACACATCATCACCAGAGGATACGTCCTCGCCAAATGATGCATCCTCACCAGACAATACGTCATCACCAGAAGATACGTCCTCACCAGATGCTGTGTCCTCACCAGACGATATGTCATCATTAGACAATACGTCATCACTAGATGGTACGTCCTATACTCCTGAGTTTCTCCACTTATAAGAACCATAACTTTTGACTCCGATATCCAAAAATTGCATCCTTTATAGTGTTGGAAATCTAGAAAGACAAGCTACAACTTCCATGAAGACAACTTTATCAAATTCAACCTTTTTCCTTAAAGTTAAAACACAAAATTTTCCCTTATGGAAGACTAGAAATTTTGCACTGTGCAAACTTGAAATGTCATGAGCATAACCATTCAGCTTCCAAAATGATTTCATTAAACTATCAAATCTCAACTCATTTGTCTCATCACCTTCAACTACATATGATCAGTTATAATTCCTATCTTCCTTTTCGTAACATCTCACTTATGCATACATATATATATCAACGATTTATGTTCCAAAATCATTAACTCAAGTTGATTTCTTCTTCTTCACATATATCTAATTTCAACTCACATCATCCATGCACCATTCACATTTAATTAACATCAAAAGAATAAAGTTTTACAAATCTTTAATGGCATTCCAAGCCACATTACATCATCATATCAAAATCTCAAATTACAAAAGGTCCTTATACAAACAAACTTCTTTCTTTCGCAAAATCCACTCAAACTACAAAATAAGCAAATTTGGAGAAATGCCCTTAGGCTCTTGATCATTTGGTCTCTCAACTATGACCTGAAGATGGGATAAAGGGGGGTGAACTTGAAAGCTCGTGGGTAACAGTTTAAAACGGAAAACAAGCAAAACCTTTGAAAGTATTTACTTGTCGTAGAAAATTCTATTTGAGTTCATAAAACACATGTTTCTCGAATTCTGATCGTGTAGTCAAATTTACAAACCATAAAATATGAATACATTAAACTTATTCACATATCATAAGCACATAAGCACTTCAGAATGGTTTAAATGGATTCAAAACAGAACGTACTACACATTTCCCCTAAGGGTCCTGTATAGTCGTGAACAAAACATACTAACGCAATCCCACATAATAGTTTTGCATAGCCGTGAACTTATGGGAGTCCATAAAGGAGCTCCATGCTACTAGAGGGCAGGCGGGAGAAGCTTTTAACTTGGTCAACGTGCACGTGACTTAACTTAGGCGACCACCACAAACCTACATAACATGTAATTCATGACTTGTAAACTTGTTGCCCACAATGGCACATTTTTGAAACTTGATTTCATATACTTGTAAACATATTGCCCAAAATGGCACTTTTTTGAATCTTGACTTTTCATAAACATGAGATATTTTGAAAACATGAATCCTTAAACATGTTTCTTTTCGTAAAAATTCATTTTCAAAATCTTTTCACATATCAACACAATTCATATATCAAACATATAGCAGATTTTCAATTCATTCAAGAAGCGATAGATGCAACACTTATGATGCAATTGAAATCATTAAACTTTCTAGATTCAAAGAAAACATGTAGTGGCTTATTTTCTCTATTATAAAAATGCACCCACCTTGATTTCCTTGTTTATAGACATGCTCAAAATGTATTGACTCTTGCTTCTCTTGTTTTTCTTGATTTCCTTGATTCTTTACCAAATGAAGAGATCTTTAACTTAAATGGAAACTCTTCTCTTTCTCTACCTTTTTCCCTTCTTGAACAACCTCAAAATCTCTCTTGAAGGCCAAGAAAATCCCCTAGCTTGTTTTCTCTTCTTTTTTCTCAACCACTGAAATCTCTCTTCTTTCTCTTCTTCTCTCCCAATTCACATTTTCTCCTTCTTTTAAATGTAAGACTGCATTTTCCTCTTCCAATTCTACCTTTAATGTGTGTGAAATGTCCTTTTTACCCTTCCTTATATGCCTTATGTTCTTTATCCTTAAGTGTCTTGCCAAAAATACCCTTAATCATTCTTATAACCTTAACACTTTAATTCCACTTACCCATTCAATAAATCATACTAACTTTGACATAATAATTAACTCAAAAAATTTAATCTATCAAAACCTCAAAAATCATTTAAATCATACTTATTCATCAAGAAAAAATTTTGGGGCCAACAATTGATATGTGCTTTTTACTATAAGTTACGACCTGCATACTTATGGGTTTGAGTGTAAAACTAGTAGTTTATTTTGAAATCAACTGATGCTAATGCAAAGGACTCTAACTAGACTCCATAGATTTAGTTGATTAGACCTTTGAATCATTTTCATCCCCAAAATGTAAACTTTTATTATATTGTTTTGGCAGTTATAACTCCCTATAAGTTGAAAAGCAACAATGCAATTTTGATTAGTTTACTCACAAAGTTTGCAAACTCTATGAGCAAACCATCATCAATGCACTCATACAAGTCATATCAAAAAGACAAGTTATATTTGTTGGGCCCGGGTCCCGGATCCCTATTCCCGAGGTGGCCCCTCAGGCTGCGCCCGCGACGAGCTTCCCAAACCTCGGACCCGATCCCAACATCCATACATAATTCGATACAAACACAAATA